>LPNX010293070.1:395585-410533 GCA_001517045.1 Pseudotsuga menziesii | reverse complement strand
ATTCTCCCACCCCCCTCTCTCTCTCACACACACAATACAAAGACACGCACACACATCCACAGTTCACCCCATACCACGACTAAGACCCCCTCGCCCCCCCCTCCACTCTCTCTCTCTCTATGTCTTCCCCCTCTTCTCATCCAACTACACATAACCCCAATTCCCCCTCTCCCTCTCTCTCTCTCACACACACACATCCCTTAGAGTTTTAAAACAATATAGTTATGTTGAAGAGAGGGGGGTGTTAGGGGACTAAGACTTAGGGAGTGCTTGATAATTCCTCCTAAACATTGAATGATCCCTTAGATGTGGAACTACCTTCTTAAATGCTCCTAAATGATATTCAAGCATAACACATACGTGTTATAGATGGTAAAAACATGCATTTTTTTGTTAATAATAGCGTGTGTGCGTTATTTTTCAGTATAAATAGCATCAGTCCCTGTCCGAGAAACTCTCTATCATCTTTCAAGCATGTTTCACAGTCCGCACGCAATTTCAAGTTGCATACAGTGCGTTCATTCTCTTTTTCACTAGATTATCACAAAAAAATTTGATTTCATTAACCATCTCCATCACAAGTGTCTAAGGATTGCTTGGAGCATGGTATACATTGAAGAGCAAGAAAGAAAGAAAGAATTAAGCAAGAAAGAAACCAAGCTTTGAGAATCTCCCATTGAGGAGCACCATAGAGCATCTCCACCATTGTTTTTCTTGCAATTGAGGAGCTAGAAAAGGCAACATTAGCTTGGTCATTGTGGTGGAGTATGTAGACACAATTGAGCAAGAAAGAAACCAAGCTTGGGGAATCACCCATTAATGAGCACCCTATAGCATCTCAACCATTATTTTTCTTGCAATTGAGGAGCTAGCAAAGGCAACATTTCATTGGTCATTGTGGTGGAGTATGTAGACACAATTGAGCAAGAAAGAAACCAAGCTTGGGGAGTCTCCCATTGAGGAGCACCATAGAGCATCTCCACCATTTTCTTCCTTGCATTTGAGGAGCATCAAACTTAAATATTTCATTGGTCATTGTGGTGGAGTATCTAAACACAATTGTGCAAGAAAGAAACCAAGCTTGGGGAATCTCCCATTAAGGAGCACCATATATCATTGATCACTCTGGAGATCGTAAATTTGCACAATCGAGCAAGAAAATCGGCAAGGAAGACAATACCCAATGAAATCCTTGAATAAATTAGAGAAAAGAAAATAAATGGCATAACCAATTGAAGACTCTCTATGGACACTCAACCAATTCTAGTTGTAGAGAATGCCACAATTCTTCCTACCAATCCACAACAAGAAAGACAAAAGAATTCACTCGAGTGGCCTTTAGTCTCCATAGCAGTTGAAGAACGAGCATTGCATGGCACTGATGTTAGCGGATTAATCTACCCAAGCGGACTCAAGCAAGATCTCCCTAGTCCAAGTGGATGTAGAACAAATAAGTACATAATACAATCTACTTTCCTATATCAATAGAGATGCAAGTTAAACAGATATATCATTTACCCGAGGTCTGCAAATATTTTTTTCTCTTTGTTAATCCAAGCTCCATAGCTCTCAGATCTCAAGTTGCAAAACCATGTAGATCAAATGGAAACAAGAAAACAGTACAAGCATATCTAAATATGAATTGATCTAAGCTAACAATTAAGGAAGAAAGCTCTAAACATTATCAACACAACAATATTTATGGAAAGAGTTTATATTACTGTAATAATAGGAAAATACATAGAGAAAGAATGTTACAACCTAAGCCTCAACGTTTTGAACCTTCCATCCAACAATCCAAGCCAAGCCTCCAAAGAATGATAGTTTGCCTCCCAAAGGATGAGTAGGGATCACCTAAGAAATTCCACTAGCATAAGAGTACTATAGACGTCCTTCCTCCCTCACCGTGGAGAGAGGCTTCATATTTTTAAGGATAAACGGATAGAGTAGGTTGAATATTAAGGGGAGAGGTCTAAAGGATCCTCCCATTAGGTTAGGGAACCGAATTCCAACCTTCCTAGTAACTAGGGATAACCCTCCATGTCACCAAGCTTCTAGAAATCGCTAGAAGCTTCCAATTATCCACTCTAATCACCCCTGGCGCGCCTTGAATGAAGGATAAGGGAACCAAAGGAGGGCTGGTGCATGCTGCAAGAGGGATAAGTGTGCCAGTGGCACACCCTGTCAAGGTTAAAAGTGTCCCACCTAGGGTATGGCACTTTGTCATAGGAGGTAAGGTGCGCTAGCCTACTTTAAGGAGGTAAAAATGTTAGGGACAACTTCATACTTAGTGTACTTTAGCTAAGGGAACTTTAGGGATTTAGGCACAAAGTCGATATATGGCTCATAATGATGAGATTTTGGTATAACAGAATGCCCCCCAAAGCATGAAGCTATAGGAATGAGATAAGTGAAATGCTTTGGAAAGTAAAGAAATCGAAGGCAAGGATGTTGGTTGGAAGTTACTGCAGTACTACTGACTCAAGTCCCACATGAATCATAACATGGCTGCCGACCAATACATTGCATATCCATGGTAGTAGAGACCGACTGAACACAATCATGGCTACTAGACACAAACGTAGATCCATGATGAGATGATAACACGGCCACAACCAATACAAAGTGGATTCATGTAATATGACTCAAACAAACTCCATTGCAACTTGGGCAAGATATCAGTTAACCCAAGGTCTTCAAGCCGAACCCACAACGATACGAATCTAACCAATGTGATTACAATGTCTTGACGTCAAACATGGTAGAAACCACTTGATTATCAGTGGTTGATGCATGATGTTAACAATTGTGAGGGAGATCACCATGGATGTCAATGATTCCCAATGTATCTCAGTACCTCCTCCCAAGTGTGAATAAAGGACTTGGACTCGAACACTCGTTAGAATCTTCCAATCAGAGGTCATTGATGGAAACCTACTATTGAAAGCGAGGAAACCTACCATTGAGGCATGCAGGCTTCAAGGTACTTGACTTGGTTTCTAAGTCCACTTCCTGAATGGTGTATTGAAGTCAAGAGGAATAGACTCGTCGAAGGAGGGACATGATGTATCCCCCATCATCGACACGAAACACGATCACAGATGTTTTAGGTCGAACTGAACAGCAGAGTGATATACGAGATTGACTCGGAGATGACCAACATAATAGAAGGTAAACTTACTGCAGATAGTGAATGGATGACCAAATTTCTCTTTAACATGGGCATGGCATGACTTGGAAATATTGATTTGACGAGAATGATACCAATCCCCTAATACAATTAATGGCAGGAGCATTCTCGGACAACTCAAAACGAGTAATAAGACTCATGGAATCAACAGGACTCGAAGACAAACAGATTACCCAAGTACTGAATGCATATGTAGATGAGTGACATATTCAAGAGTAACTATGTACTGTCGTAACTACAATGAAACACAAACTCTTCCCTCATCCCCTTCATGATTGATGAGTACCTCTTTTTGTTTTAACGAGTTCAAAGAGGGTAACAAACACTTGTTGTAGATCATCAAGTGATGAGTCCATTCTCATGCATTTTATGAACCTGAGAAATGAGGGGTTAATTCCTAGAAAAGGGTCTTGCATCGTTTGATTTTATGAGTCCGATGAAAGAAAACTCATTTGTCGTTTCATGTTTAGAGAGTTTGAAATGACTAAGCAGACTTCAGGGTGGACTTTTTCGTAGATTTAGTCCTCAAGGCTCGGAAAAGTATAAAATAATGCCTAGAAGAAATCTTCTATTCACGATGAACTAGAGCGTACATTTTTCGTAAATAAGTCTAATCGATACGAAAAAGAGGTAAACTACCATTGACTAGACGATCATTCAAATACTTTTACAAGCATGAAAGCATCAAGTTCGCTTGTCAATCTTTTCGTGTTTAGGGAGCTTGAAAAGAGCTTCAAGGTAACTTCATAAGAGGTCCTCTTTTTCATAATCCAATTTTAATGAGTATGAGCAGTAAAAGTATACTCTATACGTCTTCACTGAGTTTTTAACGAGCACTCTGAAGGTATAAAAGGCACTTGGAACCTTTTTCATGTTTGAATCTAGAGCATGAAAAGGCGATAAAGTAAGCTCAAACCACTTTTCATGTTTTAACCATAGCACAGAAAATGAAAAGTAAGCTCAACACGATCTTACTATTTTTAATGAGCTCGAAGATCGGTTGAAAGAATCCTCAGATCATATGCTTCATTTTTTAATGAGCTTGACACAGAATATGAACTATACTCGAAATGTTGTTTCATGGTTTAGCGAGCTCAAAAATTAAAAAGAAAGTATGCTCAAAATGACTCCCAATGACAAGTGTTTTCCCAACACGATGTCCAGTGGTTGGTACTTTCCCCTAGTATAACTGTCAAGTAGCTTAACTCCAACACAATTTAAAGAGGTTGGTATGTTTCATCTGCTTATTATGTTCTTCACCCAAGGTTTACTCCTTAGATAAATTTCTCCAAAGACAGAGGAAGAAAGAGGACCACGTGATACAGGAAGATGAAATGAAGGTTCAAGTTAAAATAATTGATACAATGGAAGAATTCGTTTCATTTTTTAACGAGCTTGACACAAAAAGGGAACTCTACTCATAATGGCCTGTTTCATTTTTACTCAAGCTTGAAATGAAAAATAACTATGCTTATGGGGACCTGTTTGGTTTTTACGCAAGCTTGAAACAGAAAATAACTATGCTTGAGACATCCGTTTCATTTTTTAAACGAGCTTGAAACCAGAAATAAACTATGCTCAAAGACATCTGTTTCATTTTTTAACGAGCTTGAAATAGAATGGGAACTATTCTCACCATGACCTTAGTTAACATGATTTCCATAGGTTTGCGGGTTGCCCCTTACCTAAGAGGCTAGCGACTTAACTCCAATATGATGTACAGATATTGGAGACATGCCCCCAAGGCTTCCTCCTGATGGGAAGAAGCTATTGGTTTTCAGACGACTGAACTCCGTCATGATCTTTGGAGGCGAGAGACATGGCGGGTGAAGGGGAAGGAACCACAAGAACATGCGGGACATTCAGGGAAGTTTGATGACTAGGATTCATACGATGATCAAGTTTAATAAAGGAAATCTGATCAATGGTCACAACCTTCCCATCATGGGGAAAATGCATCGCTCGAAATAATGTGGAAACTACAACTTTCAAGCATAATCTCTCCCAAGGATAAGATTAAAATCTAAAGGACCTTGGACTACCATAACATCAATATAGACATTTTTCCATCCTAAAGTGATAGGCAAATAGGAAGGATCCCTAAAGGTGGAGTAGGTCTTCGATTAAAAGCTAGTATCTAATCAGTGGCTGGCACAAGCTAAGAAGAACCTATAGCTTTCCAAGCAGTTGAGGATATAATACTAACATAAGACCCTTCATCAACAATAGTGCGGAGTATGCTCTTAGCAGTAACTTGCACAGATATCTGGAAAGGAACACTCGAAGGAAGACAAGATTATGTTAGATTACGCCAATTGAAGGAAATAACCTTAGTGTTTGGAGAGGATTTTGTTGAAATAGACAAAATTTCCCCTTGCATAGAACAATCCGAATTGACTACGAAAACTTTAGTTGGTTTATGTTCACTCTCAACTGGAAGAGAGGGACAAGACAAACACTGTGTCAAAGTGACTACTTCAATCTCAAAACTCTCTGACGAAAGAGTGAGATCAGGTGGAGATGACATCGACTCGACCACTTTAACTTCACTCTCCAAAGAAAGAGTGGGACAAACTACCTGTTCTTCACTCTCAACTGGAAGAGAGGGGCAAGACGAAGAGTGTGTCAAAGTGACTACTTCAATCTCAAGACTCTCTAACGAAAGAGTGGGATCGGGTGGAGATAATATCGACTTGACCACTTTAACTTCACTCTCCAAAGGAAGAGTGGGACGAACTAGCTGTTCTTCACCCTCTAAAGAAAGAATGGGATTGACTAAGGATGGAACTGGATCGACCACTTTATCAACCAACAAGAGGTCAAGGGACAACTTACGATAACCCGTTGGAAGTCGTTTTTAAGGAACAATAATATCTTCCAACAACTTTGAAGCTTAATCCATGAGAGGACAAAGGTGTGTGTAATGTCCCTGACCCTCCGACCAGCGAAGAGGATGCTACTATCCACCAAACATCTGGGCAAATATCCCCATGAAGTCTGAACATGCATATAAACTGAAGTAAAATGCTTAAAATAGAAAACATGTGAAGATGTATAATTACTCAACATACAGCGGAAGCAAAACATACATTCAAGCATCAACATGTTCGTCATGATTCATTAAACAGTAAATGTAATTGTGGAGATGAAATAGACAAGAACACTTATCTTATACAGAACTCGTCCCGCAACCAGCTACGTCACTGCAACATTCCACCCAACCATAGGCCGACGTGCTCATCAATCTCTCAGCAACATTGCCACCCCTGAGCTGGGCATGATTCCCCAAGAAATAAGGGACTAAGCAAGCTTACTCATAGCCAACGATACACAATACAGCCAAGTCAACACAGTTGGGTTTATCAAGGCGTCAAGGAGCTAGGAAAGGTTGAATGCTAAGCTGGGGAGCTCATAGAGGAACTAAGGACGCCTACACTAGAGCTAGCCTGAATTCTAAGACACCCACACACACCCAACACCAGGAATCGGTCCTTTCTCTGCTACACAGTCCCTCAGGCCCTTACTTCCCTTTCCAGTGTTATCCCAGGGTTGTGGAGAAGAAAGCCAACCATCTAACTCTGTCTGTGTATCTCCCAAACACCAGGTTTCTCAAGCATACCCCGCTTTCAATCCCACTCCACACAGTCTAAAGACCAACCACTGCATACCCACAATAAACAATTAGTTCATAGCTCTGTGAAGAAAACCAAAGGAAACAGGGTGACAACCCAAAATGGTGAACGCAGCTCAAGCCAAGCAAGGCGACCCAGAGTTGTTCTTGGCCCTAGCGTGGCCAAAACAACTCAGTAGCAACACCAAAAGGTAATTGCACACACACAGCAACCAAAAGCAGGGGAAGAACAATAGCCCCCATCTCATAATGAAACCACGACAGCATTACAGTCCGCAAATGGGAGATAAGCCAAAATCTCAGCATTGACAGGGGAAAACATAAATGCAGACCACAATCGGTAACATACACAGCCACAATCGACAAGGAGACATACACCTACCACCGAAACCGGTATGGAACACACAGACACACAGCCCCAGCGTGAATGGCTCCTGCACACGAAAAATTGTGGGCGACAGTCACTCTTTCTCCAGCTCCCTACGTGATATGAACTAACGATGGAGAATCCCCCCAAACGGTGCACATGAGGAAGTCGAATGTCTCTGCGTGAGAATGAGCAAGACCAAATCCTCGGGAGAGTGGAATCGTGGGAGAGTGGAGAGAGTGTTTTTTTCTGCCCCACACGATGTGAAGAGGAAGAGTCTGTTGTGGGAGTGGGCATGTGGGCAAGGACTAATAGTCCTGCCACACCCACCACTACTCAGCAATAACTGCTCCCAACTAACATATAACAGAATTTTAAAGGGGTGGTTGACACATGGCTTTTCCCCATAGGCCCAAAGTTCAACAATTCCCCCTCCTTATCCTTAGGAAAATCATGCCCTTTTCATTAACATTGCACCATTGTAGCTGGCTGTAGGTTCATTTTAATTAATGTGCATATTTACATGATGCCAAAACTATTATGTGCGGGATAGCACAATATGCCATCAACAACGATCCCAATTGCCGAAACATAACACAACCAAATCGATGGTGGGGATTTTGCCTAATTACAATATACACATCATGCATCTTTTAATGCAACCAGGGATATTACAATCCCCTCCCCCTTGAAATAACACCATCCTCGGTGTTCCAATACATAGGAATACATATGCAATTCGCACATCAAAATTTCAAAATTTTGGAGATCTGTCCCACGTTCAATTATTTACTTGAACTTTCAAGACCAAGCCCCTCGACTTCCACGAGCTTCTCTTGCTGGTTCTCTGCTTTCAGCTCATCCCCAAGTCTAGGAACTTTGTGGATGCTACCCTCTTTATGTTCCCTCGTTGGGCAATCCCGGCAGTAATGATGTCCTACGCATTTCCAACATTTCGCTGGCTGCTTCATCTTTACCTGCTCAATTTCCTTTGATCCTTCATGCCTGGAACATTTCTTAACAGATCGCTTAGACGAATGCCCCATCATTGATCCACTTTCTTTTCCTTTACGGATTGCTCCTAGAAAGATTTTTACCTCCTTTTGTAGACCAATAGAGTCTTGCAAAATCTGGTGGTTCATCTCATTCTGCCTTTTCTATATCTTGAGCATCTCTCCAAGATTCTCTTGAGTCTTGGCAATAGTTTGAAGGAGACTTCCAGCCAATTCCAACAGCTTTTGGTCTGCTGCCATGATCAATGTGCACTACTGGATTTCAATTTTCTCACCTGTGAAATGCATCATTGAAATTCTGTTAGACCAAGCATAATATAGGCATTAAAATCAGTCAATTAATTACCCAGTTGGCATGATAGTCCAAGTCTCATCAAGGAGACTTTCATACTTNTTGGTCATGACACTTAGTGTCTCCAGTCTATTTCAGACCTCTCAACCATGGAGCCTCCCCACATGGTTTGTCTTGGCTGCTAGGACCTTCACAGTCTCACTAGCATTTTTTTCATTACTGCTCATTCTGAGCTCTTCAAGACGGTCACGTGTCCACATGCACCCCTAGGATGCCTTCATGGTCCTCGCTCCCAGCAATACCTATATCCAAACATTGAATAGATTCACATGTTTATTTTATTCTCAATGGTTTTTATCTCTTAAACAAGAGCTTAAAACATCATAACCAAATCATATACACATGTATATTCATAAGCAAGAAATTGCAAAATAATCCAATACTTATCTGTATTGTACATTTCCTCTTTGGTCCACAGGATCCTGCTTTGCTTTGCAAGCCTTGGGATTGCCTATGGACTTGGATGTTAGGTCAGCATGCAGGCTACTTCACAACATCATTTTATATATAACAGGCACAATCAAGCCAACCTACAGTTGGGTTTATCAGACCGTCCAGCCAAGCCAATATACAATTGGGTTTATCAGGCTGCAGCCAATCAAGCCAATACACTACTGGGTTTATCAAGCTACTCAGCCAAGCCAGCTAACAGTTGGGTTTATCAGACTGCAGGTAGTCAAGCCAACATTGTAACATTCCCACAATTTCCACAACATCAATTAATTAATGTCCAACCAGTACACCTTCACGCCGACTAGGCTTGGAACTTTACCATGACCATTTCTCGATCCAGGATCTACTAAGGATCCCTAGGCAGATAATATCCCAACATCTCCTTCTAGTACACCTTCACGCCGACTGGGAAGGAAACTTTACTATTACCATTTCCAGGTTTCATTTCCAGCAGTGAGCTCTAATTCCACTACCCCATACAACACAAGAAACCACTCCCTTCTCTGCTCTTCTGTCCCTCGGGAATGTCTCCTTCTCTGTGCTCTTCAGTAGGAGGTAGGATGAACCCAAGCCATTGTCCATTTAGTGTGCAAAACCATACTGCATCTGTTTAGCCTAACAACACAAGCAATATAAGCAAACTCATCAGCGTTATTGCTCTAAAACTATAATCATATTTCACATCATTCACTATCAAGTATTGAGACATCAAGAGTGCGTCCACTCCCTATGGTGTAATCAATATTGAAAACCCTTTCATGATTCGACATCGGGAAAGTGTGCACCCCTTTCCGATGTGTGCCATGTAGGCCCTATTCATACTCAAGCAATTTTCCATAATGGAAATAAAATCAAAACATGCTCTACATATTGAATTTAGTAATTTGACATGCATATTCTTAGCTAGGGTCACAGAACACTTATCCATTTACCGAGGCAGTATTCCTTCATTGAGGAGGAATGGGGGCTCCCTTATCTGAGTTGATAGTCCCTCGGTTTGCCATCCCAACTCCTTTTTACATTTCATATCCACACATGTTTTACCGACATAATCTATACCATCTCACTCATGTTGCTTTCCAAACATGTAGTGCAGATGAGACATTTTCAAAATGTCCCATGGAGTTTCACCCGAAACCCATTTCCAAGATAGGGGAGAACCTCCCCATAAAGTTTGGTTGCTTCAGGCCATCACACATGGTCTTCCTAAAATGTGTACCCCTGGCACATTCATCAAGTATCCAAATAGTCAATCATTATCTGATAATACAATCCAAATTGATTGTTCCATAACCAAGCAATGACATTAGTAATTAAATTCAATAGGAATTTGCAACTCTGTCTCCTACAAAAATTGATTTTCTTGGCAATGAGGTGATCCTCATTTGTGGGTCTCTTGCAAGCAGCGCCACTATGCCCATTATGATTTTATGCTTACTAGCATAACATGAACACCCACTTACAATGCGTCCTCCTGACACAATTCTATGTAAGCCAATAGTGATTAGTAATTGTCAGCAATTTCACAAACCTGAAATTTACAAATTTAAATTGACAATTCATTCAGCATACAAACTATTTTCAAAACCATGAGACTCTTCTCATGAGGTTGGGCTCTTTCACATGGTAGATTCTGGTCTTTGTCATGGTCTTACTCACTTTGCCATGCCCCAAACAATCTACCTGAAATCTGGACTTCAATCAGCCACACACTTGGTAAGTCTTGATGCATATAACTTTTTCCATTGCTGCAACAATCACTGAAGCATTTCCAGAATTATAGAATTCAAATACTTCCAGCTGTTAGCACATCAATATTACCAAAACTCATTAACTTCGCGCAATCATTATCATACTAAAATTGCAAGGTATAGTCACATCATTTATGCCAAATGAAATGTTTAGATACTCCTTACTTCACAAGTGTATCATTTGTACAACCTTGCCCTTCCATAGAGCATTTCCCATAGCTAATCGATCATGACTACCCTCTTCATGCACTTACTATCCTGCATCCATAACAGTTCTTGAAATGGTTCTATATCTATCATCAATTCATCATTTCAGCCATTAGTTGTTCATAATGACACATGCATTATCTCGATGCATTCATGCAATGCATCACAACATTTGCACCCATACTTATGTATGCATATCTACAACATTTACCCATACTTTTCATATGCATCTATTCAATGCATAACCACAAGATTTATGAAATCTTTTAATGCATATCCACTCAATGATACCTTGCATTGATTCAGGAATGCTATGCATTCAAACATACCATGCATGGCCTAACCACGACTACTTCATATAGGATGCATTACTATAATCAAGACCATCAGTACTTACTAGGCTACTAGGCTCATAACAACATATACAGGCATGATACCTTTCTATATGGATGTAGTATAAATTTTAAATAACCACATGGTATGAAACCTCTTTATTTTACCACTCCATGCAATTGTCATAATTAAACCATTACCTGCATGGATCCTACTTACACTCTTGACATTACCAGTTTGGTTGGTCTCTTGCAGGAGATTGCATAATTCTCTCACCAAATTTTGATTATAAACTTGTTGTCTTATCCCTTTCTCCATAGGGTTGCTGGTCACATTCGTCAGCATCAGCAACATATTCAGCCATGTCCATGTTGTCGTTGGTTTTCCCACTAATGCCAACACCAATGCAATAATTACCATTAGTGGTTCATTATAAATGTATAATTCTCACTACTCTTACCAACATGTAATATCCTATGCATGCAAGGCATATCCTCATACATTTCACGTACGAAACTTATAAAATGTAATTATAATTAGCAAGACAGGGTTTAAGGAAATTTCCCTTTTCAAGTCCCTCATCTTTGTATGGAACTCCCCTTCCACACAACAATTGGTTTGACTTCATAGTCCTTGCTACTTCTAGGCATGCAATTCTCGGATTTGTCCCTATTGGCAGTAGCACATTTCATTTTCAAGCAATCACTAGTACTTTGCTGCTCTGCGCTCAAATTCTGATGACTCTCCCTGGTTCTCTGCTGGATAATCTTTCCAATGTCTATCCACATGCTTCATTCTGACCTCGGGTGTGAAAACCACACCACTTCTAAAATGATGATTTTCACCAATTTTAGGCAAAACACATAACTGTATTTTTGGTCTGGAATGCTAACTTCAGCCACCTAGAGTTTTTCCTTTTCAGCCCTGAAACCGCTAAAGAACTGCTGAAAAACAACTAAAAAATTGCTAAGAAATCCCTCTAGAAAAACCCAAAATTTCTTTTTCCCAATCGGATATCTTCCCCACTAATTTTTTGACACTCCGACCGACGATCTAATCAACAAATTTCTTCCGGTGCTCATCGGCGGCCCTATCATCTAGAACTTTCTGATGCATCGGATCCTCAATCGTCTAGGCTTCCGGACAATATCGGCGATGATAGTATATCAGCGATCGGAACTGCTATCTACTACGACATCGGCAATAAAACTAACTCCATAACGCTGTATAGGCGGCTGCAATGGCGGGCAATAAACCGTATGTGGATTCCGTGGACCATAGAACGCATCGGTGATCGAAAGCACTATCCATCGGGTGGATAGTTCCTTAGGCATCCGCAACGGTAGGTAACAAACCATCTGTGGGTTCCATGGGATATACAACTCATTGGCGGTCAGAAACTGATACCACTATGCGTCGGCGACCGGAGCATTAATCGTCGGAATGATAGTCCGACTGACAGCCGCAACGGCGGACTCACAAACGCCTAAATCTTCTCGACGTTCATCGGTGGACAAGATGACTAATCTCTCCCGACGCATCGAAGGACCAAACGACTAGCTTCTCTCGACGTATCGACAATCCGTTCAACTAACTGTCTCTGATGTAGCGGCGGTCCAATCTTCTAATATTTTTCGATCATTTCAGCACTTCCGCAAAAATTTTCTTTCCTTGTCTGTCGCCACGTCGGCTCCTCAAACAACTAACCTTCACCGACGTTTCGGCGGTCTTCGAGAGATCTCCGTCGAAATTGTGGCTCTGCCTTCAACTAATTTCCACCAAAACCATCTCTTCTCTTTCGCCGCCACATTGGCAACCTCATCCTCTAATTGTCGGTGATCCCATCTTCTATTTTTCTCTGATACCTGCCCCCGCATCGGCTGCTCAAACAACTAAAATTCTCCAACAGTGGTGATGTTTCGGCGACTCCATCACCTAATCATTGGCGATCCAATCAGCTAAACTTTGCCTATCGCTGATGGTCCAAGCCGACGTTTCGACGATCCCATCAACTATTCTTTGCCGACGGTCCGACGAGCACTTAAAATTATTTCCTTCCTACCATCGCTCCGTCGGCACTCCCTTCCACTATCCGTCGCTGATCCAAACAACTAATTATCGTCATCGTTTCGGCGATCTTTAGCTATACGGAGCCGACGTTTCGTCGCTTCTGTCATCATTCTTCCGCCGATCAAATCAACTAATCTTTGCCGCCACTGGGATCTGCATCGAAGGTCTATCCGTCTAAGTTTTCAGATGAGCCGATGGCCAAACACTTAGAAAATTTCCATGAAAATCTTTTCGTCTGTCCCTCGTCGGGTGGCCTTCCGACTAAATTGTCCGTTGTATCGGAGGAGCTTTCCTCTTACTCCTCCAATGGCCCGACGAGCCCGACACTTAGAAAGTGAAATTTTCTATCATTCACAGACTTCTTCCTGCTGGGCTCTGGCAATCTGCCTCTATCAACTGGTTTCTCACGGCCCATTCAGACCCATGATGCATCCTTTGCTCTGATACCACACTGTAACGTCCCCAACCCTCCGACCGGTGAAGAGGACGCTACTATCCACCAAACATCTGGGCAAATAGCCCCATGAAGTTTGAACATGCATATAAACTGAAGTAAAATGCTTAAAATAGGAAACATGCGAAGATGTATAATTACTCAACATACAGTGGAAGCAAAACATACATTCAAGCAGCAACATGTTCATCATGATTCATTAAACAGTAAATGTAATTGTGAAGATGAAATAGACAAGAACACTTATCTTATACAGAACTCATCCCGCAACCAGCTATGTCGTTGCAACGTTCCACCCAACCATAGGCCAACGTGCTCATCAATATCGCAGCAACATTGCCACCCCCAAGCTGGGCATGATTCCCCAAGGAATAAGGGACTAAGTAGGCTTCCACATAGACAAGGATACACAATACAGCCAAGTCAACACATTTGGGTTTATCAGGACGTCAAGGAGATAGGAAAGGTTGAATGCTAAGCTGGTGAGCTCATAAAGGAACTAAGGATGCCTACACCAGAGCTAGCTTGACTTCTAAGACACCCACACACACCCAACACCAGGAATCAGTCCTTTCTTTGCTACACAATCCCTCAGGCCCTGACTTCCCTTTCCAGTGCTATCTCGAGGTTGTGGAGAAGAAAGCCATCCATCTAACTCTGTATGTGTATCTCCCAAACACCAGGTTTCTCAAGCATACCCCGCTTTCAATCCCACTCCACACAGTCCAAATACCAACCACTGCATACCCACAGTAAACAATCAGTTATAGTTTTGGCTGAGAATTCGCAGTTATTGCTGATGGCATCTTGTGGAGAATCTGAGGTCAGTAAATGTATATCGTCGACGTTTCGAGCCATCCTTGGCTCATCTTCAGGACATTTATCGATGCCTGAGATGATCAATGAATCTTTATCTTTATATAAATACAGATCAGTCATAGGAATCTAATAGCTAGGGTTTCATGAATAGTCAAAAGAAGCCGACAACTAGGTTTTAGTGAGGTTTTAAATTTGATAAACTGAAATGTTTTAATTTTAATTAATTTTTTTATTAATGTAAATATTAAATTTTACAATTTTTAATTAAGGTTTAAAACCTTCAATTATAAGGTTTTTTTTTAAAAATT
>LPNX010293070.1:323389-395421 GCA_001517045.1 Pseudotsuga menziesii | reverse complement strand
ACTTTTAAATCAATAAAAAACCTTATAAAAACATTAAAAATATTAAGAATTTTTAATTTGTTCAAACTTAATAACTATTTTATTAATTAAAAATTTAATAATTTTTTAAAAAAAACCTTATAATTGAAGGTTTTAAACCTTAATTAAAAATTGTAAAATTTAATATTTACATTAATAAAAAAATTAATTAAAATTAAAACATTTCAGTTTATCAAATTTAAAACCTCACTAAAACCTAGTTGTAGGCTTCTTTTGACTATTCATGAAACCCTAGCTATTAGATTCCTATGACTGATCTGTATTTATATAAAGATAAAGATTCATTGATCATCTCAGGCATCGATAAATGTCCTGAAGATGAGCCAAGGATGGCTCGAAACGTCGACGATATACATTTACTGACCGCAGATTCTCCACAAGATGCCATAAACAATCAGTTCACGGCTCTGTGAAGAAAACCAAAGGAAACACGGTGACAACCCTAAATGGTGAACGTAGCTCAAGCCAAACAAGGTGACCCAGATTTTTTCTTGGCCCTAGCGTGACCAAAACAACTCAGCAGCAACCCAAAAAGGTAATTGCGCACACACAACAATCCAAACCAGGGGAAGAACAACAACCCCAATTTCACAATGAAACCACGATAGCATTACAGTCCGCAAATGGGAGAGAAGACAAACTCTCAGCATTGATAGGGGAAAACATAAACACAGACCACAATCGGTAACATACATGGCCACAATCGGCAAGGAGACATACACCTACCACCAAAACCGATATGGAACACACAGACACACAGCCCCAACGTGAATGGCTCCTGCACACGGAAAATCGTGGGCGATGGTCACTCTTTTTCCAGCTCCCTACGTGAGATGAAAAAATGATGGAGAATCCCCCCAAACGGTGCGTGTGAGGAAGCCAAATGTCTCTGTGTGAGAATGAGCAAGACCAAATCCTCTGGAGAATGGAATCGTTGGAGAGTGGAGAGAGTGTTTTTTTCTGCCCCACGCGATGTGAAGAGGAAGAGTCTGCTGCGGGAGTGGGCATGTGGGCAAGGACTGACAGTCCTACCACACCCACCACTACTCAGCAATAACTGCTCCCAACTAACAGAGAGCGGAAGTTTAAAGGGGTGGTTGACACATGGATTTTCCCCATAGGCCCAAAGTTCAATAGTTCCCCCTCATTATCCTTAGGAAAATCATGCCCTTTTCATTAACGTTGCACCATCATAGCTGGCTATAGGTTCATTTTAATTAATGTACATATTTACATGAAACCATAACTATTATGTGCGGGATAGCATGATATACCATCGACAACGATCCCAATTGTCGAAACATAACACAACCAAATCGATGGTGGTGCTTTTTCCTTTAGCTCCACACCACGATTAATTACAATATACACATCATGCATCTTTTAATGCAACCGAGGTCAAAACCGGGGATATTACAATCCACTCCCCCTTGGAATAACACCGTCCTCGATGTTCCAATACATAGGAATACATATACAATTTGCACATCAAAATTTCAAAATTTTGCAGATCTGTCCCATGTTCAATTATTTAATTGAACTTTCAAGACCAAGCCCCTCAGCTTCCACGAACTTCTCTTGATGGTTCTCTGCTTTCGGCTCATCCCCAAGTCTAGGAACTTTGTGGCTGCTACCCTCTTTATGTTCCCTCGTTGGGCAGTCCCGACGGTAATGATGTCCTCCGCATTTCCAACATTTCGCTAGCTGCTTCATCTTTACCTGCTCAATTTCCTTTAAGCCTTCATGCCTGGAACGTTTCTTAATAGATCGCTTGGACGAATGCCCCATCATTGATCCACTGTCTTTTCCTTTACGGATTTCTCCCAGAAATTTTTTTACCTCTTTTTGCAGACTAATAGAGTCTTGCAAAATCTGGTGGTTCATCTCATTCTTCCTTTTCTGTATCTTGAGTCTTGGCAATTGTTTGAAGGAGACTTCCAGCCAAGTCCAACAGCTTCTGGTCTGCTGCCATGATCAATGTGCACTACTAGATTTCACTTTTCTCACCTATGAAATGGATCATTGAAATTCTGTTAAACCAAGCATAATATAGGCATTAAAATCAATCAATTAATTGCCCAGTTGGCATGACAGTCCAAGTCTCATCAAGGAGACTTTCATACTTTTCATGCCTTCCCAACAAGCACATGAGCTCTTTCATGTCCACTCTTGGGTAGGGAATTAACTATTCCAGCATTCACAATTTACTTTAAGCAAATACACATTCTATTTTCAGTCATACATGCGTTCAACAATATTTTGTTTTCACAATGCATATATAGATATATAATCAAAAAAGGAAAGAGAGAGCAACAAGAGATTTTCCCCTCTTTGTCTTGTTCCATCCTGGAACCCACACCACCACTGTGGTTTTCATGCTCTCAACCTCTTTCACTTCACCGTGAATGTTGGACCAATCCCTCTTGGTCATGACACTTAGTGTCTCCAGTCTATTTCAGACCTCTCAACCATGGATCCTCCCCACATGGTTTGTCTCGGCTGCTAGGACATTCACAGTCTCACTAGCACCTTTTTCATTACTGCTCATTCTGAGCTCTTCAGGACAGTCACATGCCCACATGCACCCCTAGGATGCCTTCATGGTCCTCGCTCCCAGCGATACCTATATTCAAACATTGAATAGATTCACATGTTCAGTTTATTCTCAATGGTTTTTATCTCTTAAACAAGAGCTTAAAACATCATAACCAAATCATATACACATGTATATTCATAAGCAAGAAATTTCAAAATAATCCAATACTTATTTGTATTGTGTGTTTCCTCTTTGGTCCACAGGATCCTGCTTCACTTTGCAAGCCTTTGGATTTCCTATGGACTTGGATGTTAGGTCAGCACGCAGGATGCTTCACAACATCCTTTTATATATAACAAGCACAATCAAGCCAACCTACAGTTGGTTTTATCAGATTGTCCAGCCAAGCCAATATACAATTGGGTTTATCAGGCTACAACCAATCAAGCCAATACGCTACTGGGTTTATCAGGCTACTCAGCCAAGCCAGCTAACCGTTGGGTTTATCAGACTGCAGGTAGTCAAGCCAACACTTTAACATTCCCACAATTTCCACAACATCAATTAATTAATGTCTAGCCAGTACACCTTCACGCCGACTAGGCTTGAAACTTTACCATGCCCATTTCCCGATCCAGGATCTACTATGGATCCCCAGTCAGATAATAGCCCAACATCTCCTTCCACTACACCTTCACGCCGAATGGGAAGGAAACTTTACTATTACCATTTCCAGGTTTCATTTCCAGCAGTGAACTCTAATTCCACTACCCCATATAACACAAGAAACCACTCCCTTCTCTGCTCTTCTGTCCCTCGAGAATGTCTCCTTCTCTGTGCTCTTCAGTAGGAGGTAGGATGAGCCCAAGCCATTTTACATTTAGTGTGCAAAACCAGACTGCATCTGTTTAGCCTGACAACACAAGCAATATAAGCAAACTCATCAGCATTATTGCTCTAAAATTGTAATCATATTTCACATCATTCCCTATCAAGTATTGAGACACTAGGAGTGCATCCAATCCCTAGGGTGTAATCAATATTGAAAACCCTTTCATGATCTGACATCGGGAAAGTGTGCATCCCTTTTCGATGTGTGCCATGTAGGCCCTATTCATACTCAAGCAATCTGCCATAATGGAAATAAAATCAAAACATGCTCTGCATATTGAATTTAACAATTTGACATGCATATTCTTAGCTAGGGTCACAGGACACTTATCCATTGTCCGAGGCAGTATTCCTTCATTGAGGAGGAATGGGGGCTCCCTTCTCTGAGTTGACAGTCCCTCAGTTTTCCATCCCAACTACTTTTTAAATTTCATATCCACACATGTCTTACCGACATAATCTATACCATCTCACTCATGTTGCTTTCCAAACATGTAGTGCAACTGAGACATTTCCAAAATGTCCAATAGAGTTTCACCCGAAACCCATTTCCAAGATAGGGGAGAACCTCCCCATAAATTTTGGCTCCTTCAGGCCATCACACATGGTCTTTCTGCAATGTGTACCCCTAGCACATTTATCAAGTAGCCAAATAGTCAATAATTATCTGACAATACAATCCAAATTGATTGTTCCATAACCAAGCAATGACATTAGTAATTAAATTCAATAGGAATTTGCAACTCTGTCTACTACAGAAATTGATTTTCTTGGCAATGAGGTGATCCTCATTTGTGGGTCTCTTGCAAGCAACACCACTATGCCCATTATGATTTTATGCTTACTATCATAACATGAACACCCACTTACAATGCGTCCTCCTGACACAATTCTACACAAGCCAATAGTGATTAGTAATTGTCAGCAATTTCTCAAATCTGAAATTTACAAATTTAAATTGACAATTCATTCAGCATACAAACTATTTTCATAACCATGAGACTCTTCTCATGAGGTTTGGCTCTTTCACATGGTAGATTCCGGTATTTGTCATGGTCTTACCCACTTTGACATGCCCCAAAAAATTTACCTGAAATCTTGACTTCAATCAGCGACACACTTGGTAAGTCTTGGTGCATATAACTTTTTCCATTGCTGCAACAATCACTAAAGCATTTCTAGAATTATAGAATTCAAATGCTTCCAGCTGTTAGCACATCAATATTACCAAAACTCATTTACTTCATGCAATCATTATCATACTAAAATTGCAAGGTATAGTCACATCATTTATGCCAAATGAAATGTTTAGATACTCCTTACTTCACAAGTGTATCATTTGTACCACCTTGCCCTTCCATAGAGCATTTCCGGCAGCTAATCGATCATGACTACCCTCTTCATGCACTTACTATCCTGCATCCATAACAGCTCTTGAAATGGTTCCAGAATTATCATCAATTCATCATTTCATCCATTAGTTGTTCATAATGACACATGCACTATCTCGATGCATTCATGCAATGCATCACAACATTTGCACCCATACTTATGTATGCATATCTACAAAATTTACTCATACTTTTCATATGCATCTATTCAATGCATAACCACAAGATTTATGAAATATTTTAATGCATATCCACTCAATGCTACCTTGAATTGATTCAAGAATGCTATGCATTCAAACATACCATGCATGGCCTAACCACGACTACTTCATATAGGATTCATTACTATAATCAAGACCATCAGTACTTACTTTCTTTGGGCTACTAGGCTCATAACAGCATATACAAGCATGATACCTTTCTATATGGATGTAGTATAAATTTTAAATAACCACATGGTATGAAACCTCTTGTTTTTACCACTCCATGCAATTGTCATAATTAAACCATTACCTGCATGGATCCTACTTACAATCTTGACATTACCAGTTTGGTTGGTCTCCTGCAGGAGATTGCAAAATTCTCTCACCAACTTTTGATTCTGGACTTGTTGCCTTATCCCTTTCTCCATAGGGTTGCTGGTCACATTCGTCAGCATCAACAACATATTCAACCATGTCCATGTTGTCATTGGTTTTCCCACTAATGCCAACACCAATGCAATAATTACCATTAATGGTTCATTATAAATGTATAATTCTCACTACTCTTACCAACATGTAATATCCTATGCATGCAAGTTATATCCTCATACATTTCACGTACGAAACTTATAAAATGTAATTATAATTAGCAAGACAGGGTTTAAGGAAATTTCCCTTTTCAAGTCCCTCATCTTTGTATGGAACTCCTCTTCCACACAACAGCTGGTTTGACTTCATAGTCCTTGCTACTTCTAAGCATGCAATTCCTGGATTTGTCCCTGTTGGCAGCAGCACATTTCTTTTTCAAGCAATCACTAGTACTTTTCTGCTCTGCGCTCAAATTCTAGTGACTCTCCCTGGTTCTTTGCTGGATAAAATTTCCAACGCCTATCCACATGGTTCATTCTGACCTTGGGTGTGAAAACCACACCACTTCTAAAATGATGATTTTCACCAATTTTAGGAAAAACACACAATTGTATTTTTGGTCTAGAATGCTAACTTCAACCACCTAGATTTTTTCCTTTTCATCCCTAAAACCGTTGAAGAATTGCTGAAAAATAGCTAAAAAATTGCTGAGAAATCCCTTTAGAAAAACCCAAAATTTCTTTTTCTCAATCGGATCTCTTCCCCACTAATTTTTTGACACTCCGACCGGTGGTCTAATCAACAAATTTCTTCTGGTGCTCATCGACGGCCCTATCATCTAGAAATTTCTGATGCATCAGATCCTCAGTCGTCTAGGCTTCTGGACAATATCGGTGATGACAGTACATCGACGATCGAAACTGCTATCTACTACGGCATCGGGGATGAAACTAACTCCATAACGTTGTATCGACGGTCGGAACCACTATTCATCTGGTGGATAGTTCTCTAGCCAGCCGCAATGGCGGGCAGTAAACCATCTGTGGATTTCGTAGACCATAGAACACATCGGCAATCGGAAGCACTATCCATCAGGTGGGTAGTTCCTTAGGCATCTGCAACGGCAGGCAACAAACCATCTGTGGGTTTCGAGGGATATACAACTCATTGTCAGTCAAAAACTGATACCACTATGCGTCGGCGACCGAAGCATTAATCGTCGGAATGATATTCCGACTGACAGTCGCAACGACGGACTCACAAACGCCTAAATATTCCCAACGTTCATCAGTGGTCAAGATGACTAATCTCTCTCGATGCATCGGCGGACCAAACGACTAGCTTCTCCCAACGTATCGGCAGTCCGTTCAACTAACTGTCTTCGATGTAGCGGCGGTCCAATCTTCTAATATTTTCCGATGATTTCAGCACTTTGGCAAAAAAATTCTTTCCTTGTCTGTCGCCACGTTGGCTCCTCAAACAAATAACATTCACCGACGTTTTGGCAGTCTTTGGGAGATCTCCGTCGAAACTGCGGCTTTGCCTTCAACTAATTTCTTTCGAAACCTTCTCTTCGCTTCCGTCGCCGCATCGGCAACCTCATCCTCTAATTGTCAGCGATCCCATATTCTCTTTTTCTCCGATACCTGCCGCCGCATCGGCTGCTCAAACAACTAAATTTTGCCGACGATGGTGACGTTTCGGCGACTCCATCACCTAATCATCAACGATCCAATCACCTAAACTTTGCCAATCGCCGATGGTCTCATGACTTAGCAATTTTTTTTTGAAAATTTTCTCTTTATCTTCTTTCCATCATCGCTGTCGGTGGCTCCACCAACTAACTTTCTCTCTTTCCCGCCGATGGAAAATTTTCCTTTTCTTTCCTTCCGCGCTGACGTTTCGGCGATCTCGTCAACTATTCTTTGCCGACATTCTGACGATCACTTAAAATTATTTCCTTCCTACCGACGCTCCGTCGGCTCTCCCTTCCACTATCCGTCACCGATCCAAACAACTAATTATCGTCGTCATTTCGACGCTTCCGTCATCATTCTTCCACCGATCAAATCGACCAATCTTCTCCTCCGTCGGGGTCTGCATCGGAGTTCTATCTGTCTAAGTTTTCCAATGAGCCGACAGCCGAATAATTAGAAAATTTCCGCGAAAATCTTTCCGCTTGTCCTTCGTCGAGTGGCCTTCCGTGTAAATTCTCCGCTGTATCAGAGGAGCTTTCCTCTTAGTCCTCCGATAGCCCGATGAGCCAGGAACTTAGAAAGCAAAATTTTCTATCTTTCATAGACTTCTTCCTGCTGCGCTCTGGCATCCTGCCTCTGTCAACCGGTTTCTCATGGCCCATTTAAGCCCATGCTGCAACCCTTTCTCTGATACCACACTGTAACTTCCTCGACCCTCCGACTGGCGAAGAGGACGCTACTATCCACCAAACCTCCAGGAAAATAGCCCCATGAAGTTTGAACATCCATATAAACCGAAGTAAAATGCTTAAAATAGGAAACATTCGAAGATGTATAATTACTCAACATACAGCAGAAGAAAAACATACATTCAAGCATCAACATGTTCATCATGATTCATTAAACAGTAAATGTAATTGTGGAGATGAAATAGACAAGAACACTTATCTTATACAGAACTCGTCCCGCAACCAGCTATGTCACTGCAACATTCCACCCAACCATAGGCCAACGTGCTTATCAATATCTCAGCAACACTGCCACCCCCGAGTTGGGCATGATTCCCCAAGGAATAAGGGACTAAGCAGGCTTACACATAGCCAAGGATACACAATACAACCAAGTCAACACAGTTGGGTTTATCAGGACTTCAAGGAGCTAGGAAAGGCTGAATGTTAAGATGGTGAGCTCATAGAGGAACTAAGGATGCCTACACTAGAGCTAGCCTGACTTCTTAGACACCCACACACATCCAACACCAGGAATCGGTCCTTTCTCTGCTACACAGTCCCTCAGGCCTTGACTTCCCTTTCCAGTGCTATCCTGGGATTGTGTATTGTGCGTTTCCTCTTTTGTCCACAGGATCCTGCTTCGCTTTGCAAGCCTTGGGATTTCCTATGGACTTGGATGTTAGGTCAGCACGCAGGCTGCCTCACAACATCCTTTTATATATAACAAGCACAGTCAAGTGAACCTACAGTTGGGTTTATCAGACCGTCCATCCAAGCCAATATACAATTGGATTTATCAGGTTGCAGCCAAGCAAGCCAATACACTACTGGGTTTATCAAGCTACTCAGCCAAGCCAACTAACAGTTGGGTTTATCATATTGTAGGTATTCAAGCCAAGTGTTATACCAAAATCCTGTCACCATCATGTGATAAGACATTTGACATACCTACTTGCCCTGAATCCCAGCTTCTGGAGTGGAAACTAAATGGTTTTTCATCAATATTTCATACAAATTCCCAGCACCACGCATGCCCCTTTATCCTAGAGCGGTACCCCTGTTCGCACTGCCCATCATCTGTTTCCCATAAGCGGTGCCACCGCTTATTGTCCTTGGTCCATAAGCGGTTATTACCAGAACTGCTCTGTCATAGAAGGAGAAACGTGGTACCCTAGGTAAAAAGGGAAAAATAGAAGTTTCTCGAGGCTTCTAGATGATAAGCCTCGTGTTCTGCCTTATCCCTACTGCTGTGGGTTGGTTGAGCTCAAGATCCCTCATCCTAGAATCTTAAAGGCCACCTCACCCACTAATTTCTCAACCATCTCTATCCATTAAAGCCTTATAAATAAGAGCTCATAGCCATGGTTGAGGGGAGAAACTGGAGGTATTGTTATGATGTTGGATTGACCATTGGCCCAAGATCATTTGGAGAGAGCATAGAGAGCTAGAGTCAAAGATTTTGGAAATGAGAAGGTCTGGTTTCATGGAGATGCATGTCAACACTAAGGCTTGGTTGTAAACTTCTTCATATTCTTTAATGCAAGTTGATTTCTGTCCCACATATGTTGTTGTTGTTGTGATTTCGCATATATGTTGCTAGATTCCTTAGTCACTGGCATAGATTAGTAGATCATATTCTGGTTGCTTTGATCTGTTTCGTGTTGAGCTTGATTGCAGGTGCATAGGTGGACTATCAAAGCTTCGTATTCCAGATATCTACAACATCTAGGGAGAGTCTTCAACCTCTGTCCTGTATTTTTTCTGGATCTGAACCATTCAAACCAGTGGAACACCTTGCTATCTGCAGGAGGTGAAATATTCCAACTAACAACTATGGTGACTCTGCTGGGCAATTATTGTATCAGTTGTTCTGATCTTCCTCGGTCTGCAACTCTTGTCTGAATCCAGGCTCCATTTTCTTCAACTCTTTTCAATAAGATCTACTTTCTGACTTGCATTATTTGGGTTTGAAATTTCTAGATCTATTCAGATCTGAGTCATTTCAATCTTTTATGCTCTGTTTCCATACCCAATTCAACAGTATTTTCCTTGATCTATTCTTTTCTGACTTGATCCATCGTTATTTTTTTTGTTTTGGTCATCTACATGGAACCACGCCTATGCTGTGTACGAGGAGCGGTGCCACCGCCTGAACAAAGTGGATAGTAAGAGGTGCCACTGCCTGTAACCCGTTTGCAAGGAGCAGTGCTGTCTTCGAAATGCTCTGTCAACACCTACGAAGCGTGGTGCCAGGTAGGCATCATTCCAAAACATATTTTCCTCATTTTTCTTTGAAAAAATTTGGATTTTGATTGCTTTCAGTTATGTTATCAAGCTTGTGTTACTGAATCTGATGTGTGTGGCTTGTTGATTTGATGGTTTAAGATTGATTTGAGTGGAATTTCAAAAGTTTGTTTAAGTTTTTTGATTGTTCATCCACTTCTATGCTTGTTGGTTGTGCTTTAAGAAGGATTTCTTGTTTTCTGAAAATTTTAGGGTGCTCATTGAAATCTCTTTTCGTTGCATATACTGAAAGAAGAACACTAGATTAGCTTCTAGGTTTCATTTCTTACTTGCATAGTAAACTTATGTTTCCTTCCTTCAAAAAAGAAAAGTTTTGACTGAGACTAGGACACCATCATTGAGTGTTGGATTTGGGTTTTCTGATTGGCTTTCCAAGCTTTCAGAACCTTTATGATCTTTCGTCTCTCATGCATTTAGGACTATCTCGATCAAAATATTAAAAAAATGGTAGTTTTAAGTTAGATTTGCTTATGTTTTTGAGAAAATTGAAAAGTTAGAGTGCATTGGCATATAGGTGTGCTTCATGTTGTTCTTTTAGGAAAAGAGATTCCCACCCTTCTCATTTTCTTTCAAAAAGAAGAAATCGGTTTGGAAAAATGTTTGCTTGTCTTTGATTTGATGTTCATGACTGTTGATTGGAATGATTTTTGGTTTTGAAACAAAAAGAAAACACTCTCTTCCCTCCCGTAAGTAGGCATATTGAATGGTAAAGTGAACATCTGTAGTATGTGTTCCAGTAATCTCTTGTGGGACACCATGCTTGGTGTCCGGAAGAACTTTAAAATTCCACAGTCCCGTAGTGCGGCAATGCAACCCGCATTTCTTTCAGTAGCAACATCCTCATTATCATGTGTTCTTTCCTTCCATATCACCATATTTTGAGTCACCTAGACCTGCCAAAAACAACAATGGTATGCATTAGAATCATCCTTGAGTCATTGGAAATCAAAAGAATGAGTTTTTTCTACCCATATCATTTGTTTAAGTTCTCCACGGTTGGCACCGCTTGTGCCCCATTGGAGATAGGTGGTGGCACCACCTGTCCGCCGTGTTCTTGGCACGGTTCTTGGGTGGTACCGCGTATCCCGTAAGGGGTAGCCACGGTGCTCGTATATTGGGTTTTAGGGCTTGCCAGATAGGCCCAAACCCCCCCCCAAATCTCAAAATAGAAGCTATGAAATGAAAGATGAAGGTCTTAGATGTTACCTACGACTGGCGGTGCTGAAAACAGACGGTGGAAACTCTCGGTATCAGCTGTGGAAGATCCGGCTAGAAAATGCTCCAAGTGCTCTCTGCTAGAGGTAAATAGTGAAATGTTTTGATTTTTTACTATTTACTTGACTTATATAGACATTTTTGGGTCCGACTTACTATAGTTTTGATATAAAATTGTATTTTAGTCAAAGTTCATTTGTCGTAATCCCTTAATGTTGGTCTAAAATTCATTTAACACTTGTTTCTGAGTCATCTGCAGGATAAGAGAACTTTAGTAAGAAGCTATGGAAAGTTTGTTTATGGCTTTTTCATACTTTCACAAAACAGAAAAGGTCGTTGAGCGTTTATTACGACACTTTGTCATGCTCGTTAAAATCTAGTATCAAAGTTTTGAGTCCAGTTCAAGTTTCTTTCCAGGCTCGTGAAATACAACATTGTGTAAAGAAACGTCATGGAGTCCTATTTTCACCTCTTTTTCAGGCTCCTTAAACACGAAAAATTCGTTGAGTCCGTTTTCAATTCTTTTCAGGCTCGTAAAATATGACATTGTACAAAGAAACCTTATGGAGTTCTCTTTAAACCCTTTTCAGGCTCCCTAAATACGAAAAGACCGTTGAGCGATCTTGTCTTCTTCACGCTCATTAAAGTATTTGAAGAGTCATCTGTCCGACGGTAGGTTATCTCTTTTTCAGTTCGGATCGGACTATTTACAAAAAGGATCACTCCATCCAATCATGACTGGAAGAGTTCTCTAAGGTATGATTTTACACTTTTTCGGGCCTTAGAGACTAAATCATACGAAAAAGGATCCCTTTGGAGTCTTCTTCCGTATTCGTTCAGACTCTCTAAACATGAATGATACTGAGTTTTATTTCAGTGGACTTGTTAAATCAAACATTGAGAGACCCGTTTTAGGAACAAACCCCTCCTCTCTCAGGTTCGTAAAATATATGAGTCTGGACTTGTCTTCCGACAAGCTATATCGAGTGTTTGTTACCCTCTTTGAACTCGTAAAACCAAAAAGAGGCACTCATCAATCATGATGGGGGAAATGGGAAGGGAATCATTTTGCAAATAATGGCAGCTGTTTGTAGTTACCTTTGAACATGGCACTTGTCTGCACAATCATGTCATTCAATTGGGTATTCGGTTGATCTCTATGACGATCCACTTTCATGAGTCATGTCATCCTTTGAGTCTTTCAAAAGAATGCATTGTCCACTTTCACGTTGTGTGTCTGTCCTGTCTAGTCATGCTACCAAGCCATTTTGTCGTGCCGCATGATGTTCAAGGGGAATTTGAAGAATTTTTACCTCTGCAGTCTACACAGTCTTTGTGTCAGTATCTTTGAGTCATTCATATGGTTACTACATTCACATCATTCCAAAACTATGTTTTGAGTTTCGTGTCATCGATGTGGGACTCATCATGGCCCTCCTTCGACGAGACTATTCCCATCGACATCAGCTCATTATCCGGAAAATAGTCTTAGAAACAATATTTAGTACCTTGAGATCTATATGCCTTAATGACAGTTTCTCTCGCTCTCGACATAGGTTCACATCATTGACCTTTGATCGATAGAATTGACTGGGTGTTCGACATCAGGACATCTATTCACACTCAGTAGATTGTACTAAGGTACCTTGGGAATCATTGACACTAATGGTGATCTCCCTCGCACTTGTTAATGGTTCACATCATTGACCGGTAATCAAGTGGTTTCTACCATGTTCGACTTCATATCATTGTAATCACATGGATAGAATCGTACTTTGTGGAAGACAAGACGAAGACCCTGGGTATTTGTTTAAAAGCACTCATTGTTTTTTCCCCAGGTTGCAATGGAGTTTTGTATATCTAGCATGGTTCCACATTTGTATGGTCGTGGCTATGCTCAAATTTTCTTCTGTATGACATAGATCTACGTTGTATGTCTGGTAGCTATGTCCAAGTTTGAGTCCTCTATCACATGGATCTACGTTGTATTCTAGTAGCCATGCTTGTTTATTCCTCTCATGTATCTACCTTGTATTGGTATGCAGCTATGAGTTTGGTTACTTGTGTCTATGATTCAACATACTGATGTACTACAGATGCCTACTTGACAACATGCTCCGATCGAGCCGAAATTTTCATCTCTTGGCGATGACTTGTTCTCAAAGCTCTCGTTTATCGTATCCCTCTAAGACTCATGCTTTGGGGGGCATCATGTTATACCAAAATCCTGTCACTATCATGTGATAAGACATTTGACATACCTAGTTGCTCTGAATCCCAGCTTCTGGAGTGGAAACTAAATGGTTTTTCATCAATCTTTCATACAAATTCCCAGCACTGCGCATGCCCCTTTATCCAGGAGCGGTACCCCTATTCGCAATGCCCATCATCTATTTCCCATAAGCGGTGCCACCGCTTATTGTCCTTGGTCCATAAGTGGTTATTACCATAACCGCTCTATCATAGAAGGAGAAACAGGGTACCCTGGGTAAAAAGTGAAAAAGAGAAGTTTCTCGAGGCTTCTAGATGATAAGCCTTGTGTCCTGCCTTATCCCTCCTACTGTGGGTTGGTTGAGCTCAAGATCCCTCATCCTAGGATCTTAGAGGCCACCTCACCCACTAATTTCTCAACCATCTCTATCCATTAAAGCCTTATAAATAAGAGCTCATAGCCATGGTTGAGGGGAGAACACTTGAGGTATTGTTATGCTATTGGATTGACCATTGGCCCAAGATCATTTGGAGAGATAATAGAGAGCTAGAGTCGGAGCTTTTGGGGATGAGAAGGTCTGGTTTCATGGAGATGCATGTCAACACTAAGGCTTGATTGTAAACTTCTTCATATTCTTTAATGCAAGTTGATTTATGCCCCACATATGTTGTTGTTGTTGTGATTTTGCATATATGCTGCTAGATTCCTTAGTCACTAGCATAGATTAGTAGATCATATTCTGGTTGCTTTGATCTATTTTGTGTTGAGCTTGATTGCAGGTACACAAGTGGACTATCAAAGCCTCACATTCCATATATCTACGGCGTCTAGGGAAAGTCTTCAACCTCTGTCCTCTATTTGTTCTGAATCTGAACGATTTAGACCAGTGGAACACCTTGTTGTCCGCAGGAGGTGAAATATTCCAGCTAACACCAACACTGTAACATTCCCACAATTTCCACAACATCAGTTAATTAATGTCCAGCTAGTACACCTTCACGCTGACTGGGCTAGGAACTTTACCATGACCATTTCCCTATCCAGGATCTACTATGGATCCCCAGGAAGATAATAGCCCAACATCTCCTTCCAGTACACCTTCACGTCGACTGGGAAGGAAACTTTACTATTACCATTTCCAGGTTTCATTTCCAGCAATGAGCTCTAATTCCACTACCCCATACAACACAAGAAACCACTCCCTTCTTTGCTCTTCAGTCCCTCAGTAATGCCTCCTCTGTGCTCTTCAGTAGGAGGTAGGATGAGCCCAAGCCATTGTCCATTTAGTGTGCAAAACCAGACTGCATCTGTTTAGCCTGAAAACACAAGCAATATAAGAAAACTCATCAGCGTTATTGCTCTAAAATTGTAATCATATTTCATATCATTCACTATCAAGTATTGAGACACCAGGAGTGCGTCCACTCCCTAGGGTACAATCAACATTGAAAACCCTTTCATGATCCGACATCAGGAAAGTGTGCACCCCTTTTCGATGTGTGCCATCTAGGCCCTATTCATACTCAAGCAATCTGTCATAATGGAAATAAAATCAAATATGCTCTGCATATTGAATTTAACAATTTGACATGCATATTCTTAGCTAGGGTCACAGAACACTTACCCATTTGCCGAGGCAGTATTCCTTCATTAAGGAGGAATGGGGGCTCCCTTCTCTGAGTTGACAGTCCCTCGGTTTACCATCCCAACTCCTTTTTACATTTCATATCCACACATGTCTTAATGACATAATCTATACCATCTCACTCATGTTGCTTTCCAAACATGTAGTGCATATGAGACATTTCCAAATGGTCTAATGGAGTTTCACCCGAAACCCATTTCCAAGATAGGGAGAACCTCCCCACAAAGTTTGGCTCCTTCAGGCCATCACACATGGTATTTCTACAATGTGTACCCCTGGCACATTCATCAAGTAGCCAAATAGTAAATCATTATCTGATAATACAATCCAAAGTGATTGTTCCATAACCAAGCAATGACATTAGTAATTAAATTCAATAGGAATTCGCAACTCTGTCTACTACAGAAATTGATTTGCTTGGGAATGAGGTGATCCTCATTTGTGGTTCTCTTGCAAGCAACACCACTATGCCCATTATGATTTTATGCTTACTAGCATAACATGAACACCCACTTACAATGCGTCCTCCTGACACAATTCTATGCAAGCCAATAGTGATTAGTAATTGTCAGCAATTTCTCCAATCTGAAATTTACAAATTTAAATTGACAATTCATTCAGCATACAAACTATTTTCACAACCATGAGACTCTTCTCATGAGGTTTGGCTCTTTCACATGGTAGATTCTGGTCTTTGTCATGGTCTTACCCACTTTGCCATACCCCAAAGAATCTACCTAAAATCTGGACTTCAATCAGCCACACACTTGGTAAGTCTTGATGCATATAACTTTTTCCATTGCTGCAACAATCACTGAAGCATTTCCAGAATTATAGAATTCAAATACTTCCACCTGTTAGCACATCAATTTTACCAAAACTCATTTACTTCACGCAATCATTATCATACTAAAATTGCAAGGTATAGTCACATAATTTATGCCAAATGAAATGTTTAGATACTCCTTACTTCACAAGCGTATCATTTGTACCACCTTTCCCTTCCATAGAGAATTTCCGGCAGCTAATCGATCATGACTACCCTCTTCATGCACTTACTATCCTGCATCGATAACAACTCTTGAAATGGTTCCAAAATTATCATCAATTCATCATTTCAGCCATTAGTTTTTCATAATGACACATACACTATCTCGATGCATTCATGCAATGCATCACAACATTTGCACCCATACTTATATATGCATATCTACAACATTTACTCATACTTTTCATATGCATCTATTCAATGCATAACCACAAGATTTATGAAATCTTTTAATGCATATCCACTCAATGCTACCTTGGATTGATTCAGGAATGCTATGCATTCAAACATACCATGCATGGCCTAACCACGACTACTTCATATAGGATGCATTACTATAATCAAGACCATTAGTACTTACTTTCTTTGGGCTACTAGGCTCATAACATCATATGCATGCATGATACCTTTCTATATGTATGTAGTATAAATTTTAAATAAACACATGGTATGAAACCTCTTGCTTTTACCATCCATGCAATTGTCATAATGAAACCATTACCTGCATGGATCCTACTTACACTCTCGACATTACCAGTTTGGTTGGTCTCTTGCAGGAGATTGCATAATTCTCTCACCAACTTTTGATTCTGGACTTGTTGCCTTATCCCTTTCTCCATAGGGTTGCTGGTCACATTCGTCAGCATCAGCAACATATTCAGCCATGTCCATGTTGTCATTGGTTTTCCCACTAATGCCAAAACCAGTGCAATAATTACCATTAGTGGTTCATTATAAATGTATAATTCTCACTACTCTTACCAACATGTAATATCCTATGCATGCAAGGCATATCCTCATACATTTCACGTACGAAACTTATAAAATATAACTATAATTAGCAAGATAGGGTTTAAGGAAATTTCCCTTTTCAAGTCCCTCATCTTTGTATGGAACTCCTCTTCCACACAACAGCTGGTTTGACTTCATAGTCCTTGCTACTTCTAGGCATGCAATTCCCAGATTTGTCCCTGTTGGTAGCAGCACATTGCTTTTTCAAGCAATCACTAGTACTTTTCTGCTCCGCGCTCAAATTCGGGTCTCTCCCTGGTTCTCTGCTGGATAAGCTTTCCAATGCCTATCCACATGATTCATTCTGACCTCGGGTGTGAAAACCACACCACTTCTAAAATGATGATTTTCACCAATTTTAGGAAAAACCCACAACTGTATTTTTGGTCTCGAATGCTAACTTCAACCACCTGGAGTTTTTCCTTTTCAGCCCTGAAACCGTTGAAAAACAGCTGAAATTTGCTGAGAAATCCCTCTAGAAAAACCCAAAATTTCTTTTTCCCAATCGGATCTCTTCCCCACTAATTTTTTGACACTCCGACTAGCGATCTAATCAACAAATTTCTTTCGGCGCTCATCGGCAGCCCTATCATCTAGAAATTTCCGATGCATCGGATCCTCAATTGTCTAGGCTTCCGGACAATATCGGCGATGACAGTATATCGGCGATTAGAACTGCTATCTACTACGGCATCAGCGATGAAACTAACTCCATAACACTATATCAGTGGTCGAAACCACTGTTCATCGGGTGGCTAGTTCTCTAGGCGGTCGCAACGGTGGGCAGTAAACCGTCTATGGATTTCGTTGACCATAGAATGCATTGGCAATCAAAAGCACTATCCATCAGGTGGATAGTTCCTTAGGCATCCACAATGGTAGGAAATAAACCATCTGTGGGTTCCGCAGGCTATACAACTCATCGGCAGTCGAAAACATACACCAATATGCATTGGGGACCAGAGCATTAATCGTCGGAATGATAGTCCAACTGATAGCCGCAATGGTGAACTCACAAACGCCTAAATCTTCCTGACATTCATCAGTGGTCAAGATGACTAATCTCCCCCGACGCATCGGCAGACCAAACTTCTAGCTTCTCCCGACGTATCGACAATCCATTCAACTAACTGTCTCCGATATAGTGGCAGTCCAATATTCTAATATTTTTCGATGATTTCAGCACTTCGGCAAAAATTTTCTTTCCTTGTCTGTCACCACGTCGGCTCCTCAAACAACTAACCTTCGCTAACGTTTCGGCGGTCTTCGGGAGATCTCTGTCGAAATTGCGGCTCTTCCTTCAACTAATTTCCGCCGAACCCTTCTCTTCTCTTCCATCGCCGCATCGGCAACCTCATCCTCTAATTGTCGGTGATCCCATCTTCTATTTTTCTCCGATACCTGCCCCCGCATCAGCTGCTCAAACAACTAAATTTCGTCGACGGTGGTGACGTTTCACACCTAATCATCGGCGATCTAATCAACTAAACTTTGTTGATCGCCAATGGTCTCATGACTTAGAAAAAAAAAATTTAAAATTTTCTCTTTATCTTCTTTCCGCCGTCGCTGTCGGTGGCTCCACCAACTAACTTTCTCTCTTTCCCACCGACAGAAAAATTTACTTTTCTTTCTTTCCGCGTCGACGTTTCGACGATCTCATCAACTATTTTTCGCCAACGGTCCAACGAGCACTTAAAATTTTTTCCTTCCTGTCGCCGCTCTATTGGCTCTCCCTTCCACTATCCGTCACCGATCCAAACAACTAATTATCGCCGCCATTTCGGCAATATTTAGCTATATGGAGCCGACGTTTCGTCGCTTCCATCATCATTGTTCCACCGATCAAATCAACTAATCTTTGCCTCCCCCGGGGTTTGCATCGGAGGTCTATCTGTCTAAGTTTTCTGATGAGCCGACAGCTGAACACTTAGAAAATTTCCGCGAAAATATTTCTGCCTGTCCCTCGTCGGGTGGCCTTCCGACTAAATTGTCCGCTGTATCAAAGGAGATTTCCTCTTAGTCCTCCGATGGCCTGATGAGCCCGGCACTTAGAAAGCGAAATTTTCTATCATTCACAAACTTCTTCCTACTACGCTCTGGCAACCTACCTCTATCAACTGGTTTCTCACGGCCCATTTAGGCCCATGCTACAACCTTTGCTCTGATTCCACACTGTAACATCCCCGACCCTCCGACCGGCGAAGAGGACGCTACTATCCACCAAACATCCGAGAAAATAGCCCCATGAAGTTTGAACATGCATATAAACTGAAGTAAAATGCTTAAAATAGGAAACATGCGAAGATGTATAATTACTCAACATACAGTGGAAGCAAAACATAGATTCAATCATCAACATGTTCATCATGATTCATTAAACAGTAAATGTAATTGTGGAGATGAAATAGACAAGAACACTTATCTTATACAGAACTCGTCCCGCAACTAGCTACATCGCTATAACATTCCACCCAACCATAGGCCAGCATGCTCATCAATCTCTCAGCAACACTGCCACCCCCGAGCTAGGCATGATTCCCCAAGGAATAAGGGACTAAGCAGGCTTACACATAGCGAAGGATACACAATACAGCCAAGTCAACACATTTGGGTTTATCAGGCTGTCAAGGAGCTAGGAAAGGCTGAATGCTAAGCTGGTGATCTCATAGAGGAACTAAGGACACCTACACCAGAGCTAGCTTGACTTCTAAGACACCCACACACACCCAACACCAGGAATCAGTCCTTTCTCTGCTACACAGTCCCTCAGACCCTGACTTCCATTTCCAGTGCTATCCCGGGGTTGTGGAGAATAAATCCAACCATCTAATTATTTTGTGTATCTCCCAAACACCAGGTTTCTCAAGCATACCCCGGTTTCAATCCCACTCCACACAATTCGAAGACCAACCACTGCATACCTACAGTAAACAATCAATTCATAGCTCTATCAAGAAAACCAAAGGAAACAGGGTGACAACCCAAAATGGTGAACACAGCTCAAGCCAAGCAAGGTGACCCAAAGTTGTTCTTGGCCCTAGCGTGGCCAAAACAACTCAGCAGTAACCCCAAAAGGTAATTGCACACACATAGCAACCCAAACCAGGGGAAGAACAATAGCCCCAATCTCACAATGAAACCACGACAGCATTACAGTCCGCAAATGGGAGAGAAGCCAAACTCTTAGCATTGATAGGGGAAAACATAATCATAGACCACAATCGGTAACATACACGGCCACAATCAACAAGGAGACATACACCTACCACCGAAACCAGTATGGAACACACAGACACACAACCCCAGCGTGAATGGCTCCTGCACACAGAAAATCGTGGGTGACAGTCACTCTTAATCCAGCTCCCTGCATGAGATGAACAAACGATGGAGAATCCCCCAAAACGGTGCGCGTGAGGAAGTCGAATGTCTCTGCGTGAGAATGAGCAAGACCAAATCCTTGGGAGAGTGGAATCATGGGAGAGTGGAGAGAGTGTTTTTTTTTCTGCCCCACGCAATGTGAAGAGGAAGAGTCTGCTGCGGGAGTGGGCACGTGGGTAAGGACTGACAGTCCTGCCACACCCACCACTACTCAGTAATAACTGCTCCCAACTAACAGAAAACAGAAGTTTAAAGGGGTGGTTGACACATGGATTTTCTCCATAGGCCCAAATTTCAACAATTCCCCCTCCTTATCCTTAGGAAAATCATGTCGTTTTCATTAACATTGCACCGTCGTAGCTGGCTATAGGTTCATTTTAATTAATGTGCATATTTACATGATGCCAAAACTATTATGTGCGGGATAGCATGATATACCATCGGCAATGACCCCAATTGCCGAAACACAACACAACCAAATCGATGGTGTGGCTTTTTCCTTTAGCTCCACACCACAATTAATTACAATATACACATCATGCATCTTTTAATGCAACCGGGGTCAAAACCAGGGATATTACAGTGTGTAAGATGCATGTCCTTACATAGAAAGCAAGGATATTTGATCTTTCCTTTTCAACTCTTAACCACAGAGTCACTGGTTGATAGGGTATCATCAGTATCATGACCAGAGGCTGATGACATTGGGTGTTGGGAAGCCTCAGACCACACTTTTAAAACCTGGGATAAACCATGACAACCATTTGGAATATGCTCACCCGTGCAAAGTCTACAAAGGAACTTAGGTTTACGAGGTGCTTTTGTTGGAAATTCAACACTCTCAGCACTGCGATCAGTGACTGATGGGTTTCCAACAGGATGATTAGAGGTTGGAGTTGTGACCTTCTTCTTAGTGTTCTTACTCTTAGCCTTTTGTTTCATCCTCTTCTTACCCACCCGTTTACTAACATCAGATTTTTCAACAGGTGAAGGGGAAGAAAAGGAAGCTGATTCAACATTTGATGAAGAAGGAGAAGGATTAACATGAGGTTTATTCTCATGCGGTGAAGGACCATGATCCTACACAAACGGTGCACTTGGTATAACGATATCAGAGAATAACCATATAGGTAATCCTATGGTCAATCCGAGAAGACTTAATGTGTCCATAAAGGGAGGACCAACACTTCCACAAGGGGGAGAAACAAAATACATACCCTGAAAAGGGGTCTCTTGGTTGTTGGTCCCAGAAGAGTCTTCCATATCTAAAAATATCTAAGGGTATCTGAGGTACCACACAAATCAAACACTACTCAAGTCTAAAAGCAACAAACAAATTGTATGAATAGGAGTGGATAAGAAGTCAAGATCCTCACAGGATTTTCAAGGCGTCACAACTCGCTATATACCGCAGGGTCTAACAGTAAAACGCGACAAGGAGGATTGGTACTGTACCCTTTCCTGAAAACCCAACTACCTGGACGGTATGTGCGTAGTAATCTCCTCGATTGTTGTTCTCGCTGTATTGTGATTCCAAGGAATCCTAGCAGGGTCTCCCAATATGCATTAGGAACGAGGGAGCTCAAATATGTATTAGTGTTTTCAAATGCACGACCGTTAGAAAAAGGATATGCCTATATACCATTGAGTACATGAAGTTCCTTTCGATATACCTCAAGGGTACGTGAAAGGATTTTCGATATACCAACAGTACGTGGAAGAACCGCATGATCCTCGGGATGCAGTGCAGACAAATAACAATAGCTCCTATGTTTTAAGATGCCAAAAGATGTCTCTAACCTACACATAGTTACTAAATGATTTTAATCCTAAGCTAGAGTTAATTTTATCTTGTGCAGTTAAGTGGATGCATGAGGTGTAGACAGGAAATGTAAAAAGAATGCAAATGATAGCTACATGATGATGCACATTTCTCTTTCAATGAAAACTACCTAAGGTAACGAGATACTTTTTATTTTCAAACCAAAATGAACCTAAGTTGTAATGAAAAGAAGAATTCCTTCCTAGAGTGCAATGACTCTAAATTTCTACAATAATAAGGCAAAAAGTGCAACGAAATCAAAGACGCGACAAATCTTAATGATGTTCTACAAAACAGAATAATGAAACACTTCGATTTTCAAATGCATGTATCAAAATGGAACTTGATAACTATACGCTCTTCATATCTACAAACATAAAATGAGAGAGTGTGTACAACACTCTAATCATTCAAAAGTCTCAAAAGAAAAATGACAAGCACCCAAACAACTCAATGACACTCGAGAATTGTTCACAATCTAACAAATGCAACCAAAACTCAAAGATTAAGTGAAGGAAGGGTTTTTATATCAGATCTAACGATTTGAAAAGATTTGGTAATGTAATCAGGGATATAAAGATCGAACCAATAAGTGGGGGATTGAAATTTCCCTCCACAACCAAGTTACTCACTTGACTAGTAAAACATCCAAAATTGACAAAACCAAAACCAAATATAGACGATGTTGGGCCTAGGGGTTCTGAGACTATAATATGCATCCTATAGATCACAATCAATCAGACCAAAAGCCAAAAAAGAAGGAAATATCAGCTGATCCCTAAGCTTTAAGGGGTTGGCGCACTATAGGACACTACACCAGAGCGCCAGAGAGGGGCTGGCACACCTAGTACACAGGTAAGGTGCTCCATGGCGCACTTAGTATACAGGAAAAGTGTGCCATCCAAACAGTGACACAGGTAAGACACAACCCAGGTGTTTCGGTTGCAAAATAAGCATTAAAAAGACTAGATATCCTAAGGTAGAAGGGAAAGAGGTCTAATACTGATCCCGGAAGGAATCAAGGGAATCCAAGAAACTTTTTAATGACAAAATCCAAAGGTATGAGGGTCTCAAGTGGCTAGAAAATGGATTGATAAAAAGATATGAAATCAAAGATAAATGAAATCAAATCTATGTTTTTTCCCCATCTGAGTCACCAAATTTGTTAGAGGATTAATCTACCCAAACTTACTCAAGCAATATCTCTCTAGTCCAAGTGGATCTAGAACAAATAAGTATAGAATTCAATCTACTTTCCTAGATAAATAGAGATGCAAGTTAAACAGATATATCACTTACCCGAGGTCTACAAATCATTCCTCTTTGTTGATCCAAGCTCCAGAGCTCTTAGATCTCAAGCTGCAAAACCCTGTAGAGCAAATGGAAACAAGCAAACACTACAGGAATATCTAAATATGAATTTATCTAAGCTAACAGTTAAGGAAGAAATATCTAAACATTATCAAGACAACAATATTTATGGAAATAGTTTATATTACTGTAATAATAGGAAAATACATAAAAAAAATAATGTTACAACCTAAGCCTCAACGTTGCAACCTTCCATCCAACAATCCAAGCCAAGCATCAAAAGAATGATGGTTTTCCTCCCAAAGGATGAGTAGGGATCACCTAAGAAATTCCACCAGCATAAGAGTACTATAGTCCTTCCTCCCTCACCATGGAGAGAGGTTTCATATTTATAAGGCTAAAGGGATAGAGTAGGTTGAATATTAAGGGGAGAGGTCTAAGGGATCCTCCCATTAGGTTAGGGAACCGAATTCCAACCTTCCTAGTAACCAGGGATATCCCTCCATGTCACCAAGCTTCGAGAAATCGCTAGAAGCTTCCAATTATCCACTCTAATCACCCCTAGTGCACCCTGAATGAAGGCTAAGGGTGCCAAAGGAGGGTTGGCACATGATGCAAGAGGGATAAGTGTGCAAGTGCCACCTAGGGTCTGGCGCTCTTTCATAGAAGTTAAGGTGCGCCAACCTACTTTAGGGAGGTAGAAATGCTAGGGACAAATTCATACTCGGTGTACTTTAGCTAAGGGAACTTTAGGGATTTAGGCACAAAGTTGATACATGGCTCATGATGACAAAATTTTGGTATAACAACTGATCAAGGAGTAAAACGTAGGTGCACATCAAGGCCACCTAAAACCTTTGCATATTTACTTGGATGTGGGTATACAAGTGACGAAGTTAGAGATTCATTGAATGGTGACCATATGCTCGAAGAAGACAATGTTGTTCAGACCACCCAAGAGGATTTCCAATTTCCATAATTCGACCGACAGTAAGAGACGGAAGTACATGAATCTCATGTTCAAATTCCAGATCGACCAGGTGATATGGTGCAAGGTGCAGTTACAACCTCTCTACTTTTGTTAACAACTTCACGCAGAAGACCCCCAAAACGTATACAGATCGATGAAAGTCTTATTAGTTCGCTTGAAGGTAGGTTATATAAACGTATTGCATATCAATATCAACAGATACTTGTCAACTATTTTAATTCTAAATGTGATGGAGATAAATGTAGATGATTTAGATCGTTATTAAAATCTAGGTCTATGACTGTTGTTTGGAGAAACTTAATGATAAAGAAGATAAACAGTTATGAACCAAGTTCTCATATTGTCAGAATTTTAGTAGATGCATTTAGTACAATTGTAAATAAACCTCGTTCAAAGGCTCGCAATGCAGCTTTTCGTGTGTTCTCACAATCAATCGTGAACAAAAACACTAGGTCCCTTCAGCTTCTTAAGCCTACATCCAAACTTGTACGATTGGATATCAAAACACTATCTAGGTATTGTTCTATAAGAGAACAAATTGACTCTAGTCAAATAGATGTATGGGCCTTCATTGGAAGGTTTCCACGCTTCGATATGAAGCTCATTTGTGTGGTAAAGGGACTAGTGCAGAAGTTTTGGTGTGACAACAATAGATCTTCATCCAACAAAAAAGATGTACTAAAATTGAGAATGGGTTCAAGGGATCGTGAGCCCCACTTTAAACATTTTCTTGACATGACACAAACAAAATTATATGAGAGATTTAGGCATGAACAAAATGAACTTAACTTGGGCCAAAGATCCTTTGAGAAATGAAAACCATGGTATGTTAAAATAAACACAACTAGTAACACATGTTGTTGTCGATATCACATTGAGTACAATTATTATTATGACACATATATACATATATTGTGTGTATTTCATAACACTCTTGTGCAGGAATGCTCAACTACATTGCCACTGACATAATCTAGAGACTTTATCCATAGCATTTTGTGTACAAGGACAGAAGGTTGCACATTTTATCAAAGGCCTTGCATAGATGGGACATGCCCAAGGTCTAGTGGAATGGAATTTTTGGACAAATGCATACATGTGACCAATGAACATGAACTTGGGAGACATGAAGTGAACTTGCATTCATTCAAATATGTCACGTATGATATCGGTGGAGGGAATGAAAGAAAAAAAAATACAATTGGTCACCTCTCAGGTTAGTAACGAGTTCATGAATAGTATTTTGTTCTTCATATTTCTATTTCATATATGTAACAACATGTTGATCTATACATCTTTATTGTTGATCTACCAGGTACAGGTTTGCAACTTCATGGAGGAATTATTTGAAAAGACACAACAGTATGTAAAGCATGTACATGTGGCTCATTGGCAAGATAAGCAGCTTAGTACATTTAGAGATACATTTACTATTGGAAATATCTTATCAATGGTCGATTTTGCAGAAAACTACACTCTTCAACTGTATAACGAGATTCAGAGTCAATATTATCACTCTGACCAGGTCAACATAATTGTCCATATCACTTATATACATGGGGAAGATAGTATTGAATAGAAAAGGGTTATATTGAAGGAGAATCAATTTTACATAAGTGATGACAGGGGTCATGACTTGGATTTTGTATAACATAGCTTTCAATTATTCTAAAATCAACTGAAGGATAAAAATATACAGATGGAACAACATTGGATTTGGTCTGATGGTTGTGCGGGGAAATTCAAAAAAAAATCGTGTCTTCCAATGGTTGTGTATTCTCCACAAGAGGCACAAGGTGCCATATATTTGGAACTATTTTGAGACTGGACACGGAAAAAGGGGAACATGATGGAGCAGGTGCATGCATCAATATTGCAATACATAGGAAAGAAATGAAGTTCACAACTATTTCACTCATCCAAGATGCAAAGACCATTGTTGCATGGTGTTCTTCAATAATGGGGCAGGGAGCCAGTAGGCCAGAAGACCAATCATCTCAAAACACACATGTAGCTAGATATTTTTGGGAGGTGGTCGATGTAGATTGATAACACCTATATGAGTGCAAGACCTTCCACGGAACTCGTATATTCCATTCAGTTAGAACATCAGACAATGTCATAGTTGAAATGTGGACAAGGAAACTCTCTTGTTTTTGTTATCCATGTAATAGTGGTGAATGGGACAATTGTGAATCCATAGATTGGGTTGAAAGTTAGGATCGTGTATCACTCTACATTGGTTGACAAATGACTACAGAATTATCCCAATTGGAGGAGGACCAATCAAGTATTTCACCTAACTATGACCACATATCAAATCTCGTACAACCAGGTTCGACTGTTGTGTTGATAACTTTGAAATGTGTGATGGCTAGTTGTGTTTAGTTAGCTGCCTCCTAGGTTGGAACTTTATTTTATGCAGGGAACATATACGCAGTGGTTTCCCCAAGAGTAAATCAATGGAACACTGACTATTGGATGGCACATTGCTTGCATGGAAGCAAACCCTCATTGTCTCATTGAAAGACTCTAAGGGAAATGGTTTTCCAATTGGGTCGATGGTTATCAAAGGAGAATATTTGACACAGGTTTCCCACACACAAAAGAAAAAAGGTTATGTATTTGAAGATTATAGACCGGGTCAAATTGTATACCATTATACAAACTTAGTTATTGGCACAAACCTCCAGCTGCAAACAATGCCAAGTAAGATCTCATTAAACTTCATGATAATTTTTCCTTACTCCAAGCACGATAGGCTAAAGGATATTGTTGCTATTAGAGGTGATCTCAATGGTCTAGTCGAATGACCACAGGTAGGTAGTCAGGTATGTAGTATGCGTGGTGTTTTTGTACTATGTTATAAGTATGTGATGTACATGTACATGTCATGATTTTGGTTTCATGGTCTCATTGATTATTTACATCTTGATAGATTGACAACTTGATAGATTGATAAATTGTATAGATTTATACAACTTGATAAATTGCACAAGCTTCATCATGGATTTTTTGTATTATATCCATGCTTACATGGCTCATGCCATATAGACCTAGACCATTATCTAGCACTCTATCTGGGATATGTCTATTGCATTTTCCTTGAATATCGAAGTTGGTCCTCTAAGAAAATTAGTCAACACCCCAAGTTTTCATGGAAATTCCTAATGCAAGTGTTAAAATAAGGTATTAAAAGCTTCCCATTCTTAATAACCCTGGCCAATCCTAGCCTGGAAATCCTAGCTTACAAACCCTATAGCCAATCCTAGTAACCCTAGTTTGTATTGTAAACCCTAGACCCTAGAAACCCTAGTTTGTAGCCTAGAGACTAGTTTGTGTCAACTTTGTGATCTACTAAAGGTGAGGTATTGTAGCCTCTTGTGTTAGCGAACCATTAAAATTGTAGCCTATGATGGAGAGTAATTTTTAACATTGTCAAATGAAGCAAAATAGAAGTATCCACATGACATACTACATCAAGAGCATCCATTACTGACATACTGCATACTACATCAAGAGCATACTACATACTACATCAATAGCATTCATTACATGACATACTACATCAAGAGATAATCCTAGTAACCCTAGTTTGTACCGTAAACCTTAGTCTGATTTCTAAACCCTAAAAACCATAGTTTGTAGCCTAGAGACTGGTTTGTGTCAACTTTGTGATTCACTAAAGGTGAGGTATTGTAGCCCCTTGTGTTAGTGAACCATTAAAATTGTAGCGTATGATGGACAGTAATTTTTAACATTGTCAAATGAAGCAAAAAAGAAGTATCCACATGACATACTACATCAAGAGCATCCATTACTGACATACTACATACTACATCAATAGCATCCATTACATGATATACTACATCAAGAGCCAATCCTAGTGACCCTAGTTTGAATTCTAAACCCTAGAAACCCTAGTTTGTAGCCTAGAGACTAGTTTTTGTCAACTTTGTGATCCACTAAAGGTAAGGTATTGTAGCCCCTTGTGTTAGTGAACCATTAAAATTGTGCCTATGATGGAGAGTAATTTTTAACATTGTAAAATGAAGAAAAAGAGAAGTATCCACATGACATAGTACATCAAGAGCATCCACTACTGACATACTATATACTACATCAAGAGCATACTACATACTATATACTACATACTACATCAATAGCATCCATTACATGACATACTACATCAAGATCCACTCCTAGTAACCCTAGTTTGTACCATAAACCCTAGTTTGTGTTCAAAATCCTAGAAAACATAGTTTGTAGCCACTAACTATCATCTATAGATCACTTGTACCATTTATTCGATGTCACCATTGACCAATATATCATATCAAACATTCAAACTTTATAATGAATGATATCACTAGTCTTTTAGTAAAAGGAGATTGAAATCATAAGAATGAAGGTAATCACATCAATTAAGATGAAAGGTAATCACATCGATTGGAAGGGAGGGTAGGCATTTCGATATGGATGAAGCTTGATCTCTTTTAATTTAGATAATGTAATTACAAGTGTTAGGCAATGAGTCCCTAGATATCAAAAAATATGAAATCACCTCTTATGAGTTGTTATCCTTATATACAGATGAGGTGTCATCGTCGTCCACTAATGATTTGTTAGAGAGATCTATATCTAGAGGTGGTTAGATCTATGTACTACAAAGTGATATCATTGGATGAATACAAGTGTTAAGAGTGGCTTAATCATTTTCCACCAAGTTATGCTCCTATGTTCTATTTATTAATATGATATTAGAGCCCCTATAATCTTAAGGGCTTGGTAGCAACTCCATGATAGTGATCCATGAAAGGTGAGGTATTGTAGCCCCTTGTGTTAGTGAACCATTAAAATTGTAGCCTATGATGGAGAGTAATTTTTCACATTGTAACATGAAGCAAAAAAGAATAGTATCCACATGGAACACTACATCAAGAGCATCCATTACTGACGATATTGGAAGACTTCTTGTTGTTGGACAATTTTTTAGTGATTTGTTGTTGGGGTCCACTTACAATCCTAGTGGTGATCTTCAATTTGCAACATAAATATCCATTTTATAGTATATATATATTTGATATAGTTGTGGCACATCTTTAATGAGTGATAGATGTAATACATTAGTAAGAAATGTGAATTTTGTTCATAGCAATGCATCTGCTCTGTTTAATTTTGTGAAGCTTAGGATCAAGTCAAGCATGAATGAATTCAAATATGAAAAAAGGTTGTAGAAGAGAGAGAAGCATGTTGAAGGTCACCGCCTACAGGATTTCAGGGACACCTGTTGAATCCATATACGTGGCTCGGATTGACGAACCATCAACTCCATTGGATTCAGTACATCGAGCTAGTGCTAGGGGCATACCTCTCCTCTTGCTCTATGGACAAGGGATCGTGTTTTAGGTTAGTTTTGGAAACTAGGGTTTTGCTCAGTAAGGGAATGTGATATTTTAGCACATAGGGGTCAACTTTGAAAATTCCTCGACCATGAACTTATGGCTACCATTCCCACATGGAACCTCCCTAAATACACTTGCATGACCCACTAGAACCCAATTTTGTTGAACGGTTGGAATTATATGCCCCAGGTAGGGATTCAACAAGTGTCCCTGAAATCTTGTAGGTGAGTTTCAACGTGCCATAGAATTATGACCATGGATCAGATCGACGAACCGTCAACTCCATTGGATTCAGGACATTGTGATAGTGCTAGGGGTGGCCCTCTCCTCTGGATCCATGCACAAGGGATCCAGTTTTAGGTCAATTTTGGAAACTAGGGTTTTGCTTAGTAAGGGAATGTGAAATTTTAGCACATAGGGGTCAACTTTGCAAATTACTCGACTGTGAACTTGTGGCTAGAATTCCCACATGGAAACTCCATAGAAATGCTTGCATGAACCACTAGAACCCAATTTTGATGCACGGTTGGAATTTTATGCCTCGGGTAGGGATTCAATAGGTATCCCTGAAAGCCTGTAGGAGGTGGGATTCAATGTTCCGTAGAATGATGATCCTAGATCAAATCGATGAACCGTCGACTCCTTTGGATTTATGACATCGAGATAGTGCTACAGGTGGCCCTCTCCTCTAGATCCATGGACAAGGGATCTTGTTTTAGGTCAATTTTGGAAACTAGGGTTTCAGTGAGTAAGGCAATATGAAATTTTAGCACATAGGGTTCAACTTTGCAAATTCCTTGACCGTGAACTTGTGGCTAGCATTCCCACATGGAAACTCCCTAAAAATTCTTGCATTACCCACTAAAACCCAATTTTGATGCACGGTTGGAATTCTATGACCCGAGTATGGATTCAATAGGTGTCCCTAGAAGCTTCTAGGAGGTGAGATTCAACGCATCATAGAATGATGACCATGGCTGGGATCAATGAACCGTTGAGTCTGTTGGATTCAGGACATCAAGATAGTGTTGGGGCTGGCCCTCTCCTCTAGCTCCATGGACAAGGGGTCTTGTTTTAGGTCAATTTTGGAAACTAGGATTTTGCTTAGTAAGAGAATGTGAAATTTTAGCGCATAGGGGTCAACTTTGCAAATTCCTCGACCGTGAATGTGTGGCTAGTGTTTCCACATGGAACCTCCCTAAACACACTTGCATGACCCACCGAAACCTAGTTTTATGCATGGTTTGAATTCTATGCCCCGGGTAGGGATTCAACAAGTGTCCATGAAATCCTGTAGGAGGTGGGCTTTAACATGCCATAGAATGATGACCGTGGCTCAGATCGATGAACCGTCAAATCCATTAGATTCAGGACATTGGGATAGTGGTAGGGGTGGTCCTCTCCTCTGGCTCCATGGACAAGGGATCCTTTTTAAGGTCAATTTTGGAAACTAGGGTTTTTCTCAGTAAGGGAATGTGAAATTTTAGCACATACCAGTCAACTTTGCAAATTCCTCAACTGTGAACATGTGGCTAGCATTCCCACATGGAACCTCCCTAAAAATTCTTTCTTGAAATTCTATGCCTCAGGTAGGGATTCAATAGGTGTCCCTAAAATCCTGTAGGAGGTGAGCTTCAAGATGCCATAGAATGATGATCGTGGCTCAGATCAATGAACCATCGACTCTGTTGGATTTAGGACATCAAGATAGTGCTAGGGGTGGCCCTCTCCTATGGATCCATGGACAAGGGATCCTATTTTAGGTCAATTTTGGAAACTAGGGTTTTGCTTAGTAAGGAAATGTGAAATTTTGCACATAGAGGTCAAATTTGAAAATTCCTTGATCGAGAACTTGTAGCTAGTGTTCCCACATGGAAACTGTCTAAACACACTTGCATGACCCCTTGCAACCCAGTTTTGATGCATGGTTGGAATTCTATGCCCCGGGTAGGTGTAATATCCCAACTGATATTCTATTGTACTTTGCTACTATATTTGTTGTTCATATACTCAAGTAATGCTAGAAAGATGAATAAAATGTGCATGCAAAAGTGTCGTGCAAAATGACCCTAAAAATAGCTAATCTAGAGAGATAATAGGGAAAAGAATTTTAGTACTAAGAGATACACATAACACTTCTAATAATGTTGATAGACTCCCAATAGATAAGATGCATGCAGGTTATATCTGAAAGATAAGATAATAGTGCTCCTCCCTTGAATTTGAGTCCCAGCTAAAAGAGTGCCCTCCTTTTGATGATCTTGACGTTTTTTAGGGAGGAGTAGTTTGTTGCAGCTGAAACTTTGTAGGAGTGATGTTCTAGGTCCCCGAAGAGATAAGGAGTCTCATGCATAGGTTTTCACTCCTCCTATGCACCTAGCGAATTGTTCTTCCACAGAGAAGGCCATGTCTCCCTCTCTCACGTTTTTGCTGCTAGTTGCTCTGGCTACGCAAACAATGGATTGATAATCACCCAGTATGATGTGGTGAGTCTATTGAGAAATATAGTGATGACATGGGAAGTCAATACTAATATTCTGAGTCCCAATGAATTATTCTAAGGATTTATTATTGTTTCCCCAGCTGCAAACATGAACGTGTAACAAATATCTCTCTGTGTGATGGATCACTAAAGAAGAATGAATATGGTGAATAACTGATGATAGACATGGATGATATATCCTGGAGTGATTAGGGAAGATAGATTTCACTGGAGAAACCCCTTGTTATCCGAAGACCTTCGTCTCCAACCCCAACTTGCTCATGCGGCACCTGCTGTTGTTGCTTCTCTAGAAACCAAACTCAACAATAATAATCATAGATAATAATTTTGGTTCAATGACCTTCTTATATAGCTTAGCATGTAATTTTAGGGTTTTCATGTCACTTTTAGGGTTTGCACTTTTCTTTTTTGCATGCATGCAATTCTAATTTCTTGTTGAATTTAAGCCTGAATAAACAAGGCTTTCTTTACCATACTGATGAATTAATATTGAATGAATGCTTCCTTCTACTATGGGTATCATATGTCCTCAGTCAATTATATTTCATGCAATACCCGCTCGAACATATGGGAATTAAGTAGGTTAGTGAGTGTGTTTGGTGCTTACGTAGAAGAGGACATTACAGTCCTCCTCACTTGAAATTGCTTTTCATCAAGCAACTACAAACTAGGATGCTGCAATACCCAATCTCCCTCCCATGTGGCATACTCCATAGGTAATTCTTTCCATTTTACCAAGTATTCTCGAATCACCCTTTTTTGGAGTTTCTTTTCTCGAACCTGTAGAATTCTCTCTGGAATTTGTACCAGAATCCCTTCATCATCTAAGGGAGGTAATTCGATGGATGGAGCAATGTGTTTCCATATTGTTTTCTTGAGTTTCGATACATGAAATACATTGTGAGATTTTCTTTCCTTTGGAAGTAGAGTTCATAATCCACCTCTCCAACCTTCCCGACTACTTTGTAAGGACCATAAAAGCGGCGTTTTAGCTTTTCCACCCCTTTTTTTAGTGAAGATTATCTGTAAGGTTGTAGCTATAAATATACCAGGTCTCCTACCTCAAAACTACACTCAACTCTCTGTTGGTATGCATATAGCTTCTATTGATTATGAGCTTCCTGTAGATTCTCTTTTAGGACTTTAAGAATATATTGACTGTCATGTACCCAATCATTTCCCTTAGGTTCTTTGTTGTCCCCGAAGACTAAATCTGCAAAGTTTAGCTCCTCATAGCCATATAAATCTTTGAAAAGAGTCATCTTAATAGGCATATGGTGAGTAGTATTATAGTAGTATAGTACTACCCTAGGTGTAGCCATTTAATCCATGTCCTTTGTTTCCATGCTACATAATTTATTAAATATCCCTCTATCCATTTGTTGACTATCTCTGTCTACTCGTCGCTCTAAGGATGATAACTTGTGCTAGTAGCTAGTTCTGTCTCCACTAATCCAAATAGCTCCTGCCAGAAGGAACTAGTGAATTTACTATCACAATGACTGACAATGGTTTTAGGTAGTCCATGGAGTCTGAAATTTTTTCTGAAAAACAAGTTCGCTGCCAGTGATGCTGAATAGTCGGAAGAAATAGAAAATAAGTGGGAAAATTTTGTCAACCGATCTACTACCACGTATAAGAAATATCGTCCCTATACCTTGGGTAAACCAGTAATGAAGTCCATCGAGATGATCTCCCATTTCTGCTCCAATATCGATAATGGCTAAAGTAACCCTTCTGGATGAGTGTGCTCGATTTTATTATGTTGGCACATACTGCATTCCTGGACATGTTGTATTACATCCTCCTTGAGGCCTTTCCATAAAAAACTCTCTCTAATTTTGTCTATATTTTTTCAAGAACCCCCGATTCCCTGATAGTGGTGAATCATGCGAAGCCTGTATAATCTTTTTCTTTAAAGTAGACTCTGGAACGAGGTATATCTGATTCTTGTAGTAAATGATGATGTCGATTACCCTATACCTGTCATCCCGTATTTGTTCGTCTAACAATTCACAAGCAAATTTATTTTTGGAATATTTTACCAAGAGAAGAGATCTCCAATCATTAGATATACTCATGAGTGATAATGAGGTTGTTCGCCTTGATAAAGTATCAACTACAACATTGTTCTTTCCCTTAACATATTCTATTTCAAAGTTGTATGCATGTACCTTGCTAACCCATTTTTGTTGATGCTCATTCAACTCTTTTTGCTCTAAGAAGTTTTTGAGGTTGTTGTGATCTATCTTAATTTTAAACCTGCTTCCCACCAAATACTGTCTAAATTTTGTTAAGGCATGTAAGATTGCTAGCATTTCATTATCATATATATAGTAGCAGCGTTCATAATATTTAATTTTTCGGTACTCAAATCCAATCAGGTGATGGTTTTGCATCAATACTACCCCCAGTCCCTCTCCTGAAGCATCACACTTAATTATGAATGGCTGTGAGAAATTTGGTAGTGCCAAAACTAGACAAGAAATCGTGATTTTTTTCATTTTTTCAAAGGTATGTTGTGCCCCTTCTGTCCAGCTGAATGCCCCTTTTTTTTAAAATCACTGAGTGGTGCAGTAAATTGCCCCTTTACGTATCTCTTGTAATATGTGCAAAGGCCTAAAAATCCCTTCAGATCTGTTACATTTTTTAGTGTAGGCCAATCCAAGATAGCTCTAATCTTTTCCATGTGAACTTGTACTCCATATGTGCTTATGATATTCCCTATATATAACATCTCCTGTATACCAAACTCACATTTATAAATTTTTATGTAAAGATACTGTTCTTCCAGAATTACCAGTACCTCATCCAGGTGTCTCAAATGCTCCTCCCAAGTTTCACTATAAATCAAAATGTCATCAAAGCAAAAAACTAAATATTTATGCAACTAAGCCTTGAAGGTGTGGTTCATGCAAGATTGGAAATTTGTGAAGGTGTTGGTGAGTCCAAAAGGAATGACTAAGAACTCATAATGACCATAGTGACAAAAAAAGGTTGTTTTCAAAATATCTTCATCCCTTACTCGGATCGGATGTTACCCTGATTGAAAATCAAATTTTGAGAAGTATTTTTCTCCCTGTAACTCATCCATTAATTCATCAATCTCGGGGATGGGATATCTATTTTTTATGGTTTTCTTGTTGAGGGCTCTATAATAATTACACATCCGTAAGCTTCCGTCTTTCTTTTTTACCAATACCACTGATGATGCAAATGGACTAGAGCTCGGGTGGATGTAACCTAGTTCCATCAATTCCTTGATTGTTTTATATATCTCATCTTTGTACCTTTTGGGATGCTTGTACGAAGTGGTGATGACTGCCTGTGTCCCCTCCTCTAAATCACTAATGTGCTCGAACCCTCTATCTAGTGGCCGACTTGCTGGAAGATATATGAATACATTCTCATGTTTTCGTAATAATTCTTGTATATCGGCTGGATGTTGGGTGTTGTTATCTGGAGGCTTCCTAAAAGTAACAAAGCATTCGACTGACCATTCTATGTCTCCATATCTAAGTACGACCTCCATTATTTGTGATGATACTGTTTTGGGGGAATAAGTGTTCATGCCCCTCAAGACTACCCATTTTCCATCCTGTCCCTAGAATTCCATTTCCATTTCCCTGTAATATGTAGTATATTTCCCTATAGAGTAAATCCATTGAACCCCTAATACTACATTTGTATCATCTACACTTGTCACATAAAATGAGTCGGTCACATTGTAGTTCCCTAGTGTGACATTTAGTTTGGGAATCCAATGGTTGCATTCCATGCTATTATTACCTACTACCGCTACAGTGAATCCTTCAAATTTCTCTATATGAATACCTCGCTTAGCCACCCATGCTGCATTAATGAATTTTTGGGTTCGCCCCCCATTAATTAACACTCCTACCTGGTGGCCCTATACTACTCCCCTGACCCTGAGAGTATGAAACCTGGGTTCTCTGGATAATGTAGCAAAGATTCCCCCTAGTGATTCTCTCTCAAGTGACTCCTCCTCTATGGCCATGAATTCCTCAGTTGTTTCTTGTTCTGATTTATCCCCTTCACTATCTGAATAGATTTCTATATAGTGGGTGTTTCCTTTCCCTGTGCACATGTGACCTGAAATCCATGGTTCCTGACAAGTGAAGCACATTTTTTTCCTTCTCAGATCCTTCCTTGTGTTGTCGTCCAACCAAGTCTTCTTTGCCCATTCCTGTTGAAAAGGTTTCTTGTCCTTGTCTTTTATTGGGAAATTTGTTTTAGTCGGAATCCTGTTCTTAGGGACTGAATCTTGTAGATCTCAGGTTTTGATGATCGCATCATGTAGAGTGGATGGCTTGTAGGCTTTCACCCACCCACGTAAAGGTTATGTTAAATATTTTGTAAATAACATAACCAACTTGCTCTCGAACACATCTATTACCATAACGAATACTCTCTAAAACTCTGAGATGAAGGCCTCGACATTTCCCCTCTGTTTGAGTTGTGCTAACTCTCTAAAATGTATCTCTAGATCCCTTTTTTCAAACCGCTCCATGAGACTTTGTGTGAAATTACTGTAATAACTGATGGTGTTGTGACCCGGCATCATTAACCCATGGTACCACCACTCATGAGCCTCTTTGTCCATATTTAGGGTAGCAAATTTAATGGCACCTGTCTTCATCATAGGGTTGAGTTGGAAGTAAGTATCCAACTTCTAGACCCATTTTCACTAAACACTCGCGAGTACCTTGAAATTTAGGAATGGTCAATTTTCCCACAGTTTTCTACAATTCATTGTTCTGGGTAAATGCTCTGTTAAAATTCCTTTGTCGGTTCCTACTTTTCATGTTGAAAAATTTTGAGAATGACATAGCCAAATGGAACTCATCTCCCAAATCCCTATATTCCTGTAAATAAGCCCCAGATGGTTCACTAGGTTCTGCTAGCATGACGTGTCTTGTAACGACATTCTCCAGAAAGTGAGGCATAGTAGGTCTGGATGGTTTGTTGTATATGCAAGGAGTGTTATGCATATTAGTATATGCATGTTTTCTGCTACTACTAGTGGATCCTCTATCCATTGGTGAAAGAGGTAGACTATTATGACCATGTTCTGGTTTAAGAGCTAACTAAGTTTTGAAATTCCAAAGTGTCTTCCTCTTCCCTTGTTCCCTTTCCTCTATCAGAGTGTACTCCTATTGGGTCCATGTCTGAATTTGTATCCTCTAACTGAATATCTTCAAATTCCTGCTCCTCGTTATATCTACTCTTTCTCCTTCTATAAGTTACAAAAGTAACTTCTTCCGGATTCATTTACTTTTCATGTTCAAGCCCACAACTTGCAAGGAACGTGCTCTAATACCACTGTAATATCCCAACTAATATTATATTGTACTTTGTTAATATATTTGTTGTTCAGATGCTCAAATGGTTCTAGAAAGATGAATAAAATGTGCATGCAAATGTGTCGTTCCAAATGGCCCTAAAAAATAGCTAATATGGAGAAATAATAGGGAAAAGACTTTTAGTAAGAAGAGATACACATACCACTAATAATAATGCTAATAGACTTCCAATAGATAAGATGCATGCAAGTTATATCAGAAAGATAAGATAGTAATGCTCCTCTCATGAATTTGACTCCCAGCTAAAAGAGTGCCCTCCTTCTGATGATCTTGGCGTTTTTGAGGGAGGAGTAGTCTGTTGTTGCTGAAAGTTTGTAGGAGTGATGTTCTAGGCCTCCCAAAGAGATAACAAGTCTCATGCAAAGTTTTTGACTCCTCCAAGGCACCTAGCGAATTGTTCTTCCCCCAAGAAGGTCACATCCCCCTCTCACTTTTTTGCTTCTAGCTACTCTGGATACACAAACAATGGACTGGTAATCACCCAATACGGTGCGGCGAGTCTGCTGAGAAAGATAGTGATGACATGCAGAGGAAAGACTGAGATTTTGAGTCCCAACGAATTATTCTAAGGATTTCCAGTTGTTTCCCCAGTTGCAAAACGTGAACCTGCAATAAATCTCTCTGTGTGCTGGATCACTGAAGAAGAATGAATATATATGTTGATAAAATGATGATAGACATGGATTATCTATCTTGAATTGATTAGGGAAGATATATTTCATTGTCAAAACCCCTTGTTAGCTAAATACCTTCGTCTCCAACCCCAACTTGGTTTTGCGGCACCTGCTGCTACTGCTCTAGAAACCAAACTCAACAATAATAATCCTAGATAATCCTTTTGGTTCAATAACCCTTCTTATATAGCTTAGCATGTAATTTTAGGGTTTGCATGTCACTTTTAGGGTTTGCACTTTACTTTTTTTGCATGCATGCAATTCTAATTTCTTGTTGACTTTAAGCCTGAATTGTAACGTCCCTGACCCTCTGACCAGCGAAGAGGACGCTACCATGGCATTAACCATCCGGGAAACCGCCCCATGAACATGTATGTACATAAAATGTTGAAACAAAATGCTTTGAACTAGAACATGCATACATGATTATTTATCATACAGCGGAAGCAAACATACGTTCATACAAGCATTCAACATGTTCATCATATTCATTAACAGTAAATATGATTGCAGAAGTAAAATAGACGAGATTACTTATCTCATAAAGAACTCATCCCACAACCAGCTACGTCGCTGCAATGTTCCACCCAACCATAGGCTAGAATGCTCCTAAATCTCTCAGCAATGCTGCCACCCCCGAGCTGGGAATGACTCCCCAAGGAACAAGGAACAAGCAGGCTTACACATAGCCAAGGATACACAAAACAAAGCCAATCCAACACAGTTGGGTTTATCAGGCCATCAACAAGAAAGCCAAGCTAACATGGTCAATTTTATCAGGCCATCAAGGAGTTGGGAAAGGATAAATGCTAAGCTGGTGAGCCCATTATAGATCTAGGAATACCTACACCAGAACTAGCCTGACTTCTAAGACACCCACAAATACCCAACACAAGGAATCAATCCCTTCTCTGCTACACAGTCCCTCAGGCCCTAACTTCCCTTCTAGTGCTATTCAGGGGTTGTGGAGAAGAAATCGAGCTCTCTAGCTTTGTCTGTGTGCTTTCCAAACACACTAGGTTTATCAAGAAAACCAAGCCCCCATCCCTTCTCCCAACACAGTCCAAAAACCAACCACTGCATACATGTAGTCACACAAGCGATTCACAGCTTGGGTAAGGAAAACGACTCCAAAAAAACCTGCAGCAGTCCCAAAATGTAAAACAGACACAACTAGCAACGTGGGCAAACAACAGTCCATTCTCAACAATGAAGCCACCGGGAAGACTTACACAGATCACAATGGGGAAGGAAAATCAGCCTCCCAACCTGTGCATGAGAGAAATTTACACCAGATCCCAATATATGGATGGAAACACACCAAATACCTCTCTGTGGAAAATGCGAATGACAATCGAAACGGCTCCCTCTCCTGGCTGCATGAGACCAAACAGAAAAATAATTCCTCTGCGTGAGACAAAGGGCATTTTTCCTTGCGTGAGGATGAGCGACAATGGAGAATGGAGAGTTGGAAGTGTGAGAGTGTTCACAGCACCGTCATGGAGAGAGTGGAATGATGGGCGTAGTTGTTTCTTCTTCCCAACGCGAGGTTCGATTCGCTGGTGGAGTGTGCGTATGGACAAGGACTGACAATCCTGCCACACTCCACTCCCTAGCAAAATAACTACCTCAACTACTCTGCAGAGCATTAAAGTGGTAGTTGGATAAGACAAGGGAAGATGAGAAATCAAACAGGGTGGTGACACATGGATTTTCCCTCATGGCTCAAGGTTTGACATCCCCCCCCCTTATCCTTATGAGAATCATGCCCCTTCTCAATTTGGTTGCCGCGAACATAACTGGTTGGGTTATTTAATTAAAGATGCATATTTACATGATGACAAAACTTAATATGTGTCGTGTACCACGATAGACCATCGGCAATGATTCCGTTCATCGAAACATAACACAACTAAATCGATGGTGGGGATTTTGCCTTTAGCTCCACACCACGATTCATTACAATATATACATCATGTACATTTAATGCAACGGGGTCAAAACCGGGGTGTTACATAAATAAACAAGGATTTCTTTACCATACTGATTTCTTAATACTGAATGAATGCTTCATTCTTATCTGAGTATCATATGTCCACAATCAATTCCCTTTTCATGCAGTACCCGCTCAAACCTATGGGAATTAAGTAGGTTAGCTAGTGTTTTTTGTGCTTACGTAGAAGAGGAAATTACAGTAGGGATTCAACAAGTGTCCCTGAAAACCTATAGGAGGTGATCTTCAATGTGCCATAGAATGATGATCATGGCTTGAATATATATGTTTTACTAAGAGTTACATATTGGATGCACACCGAATAAGGTTACCTTATTAGTACATTTTGTTCCTAGTATTCCTCTTATAATCGAACTGTTTTATTGTACTATTGGGAAAAGTTTACACTAGAGAATACAATAAATATAATTTAGAGAAGTTTACAAAATAATGCTATGGAAATAATAGGGCCAATAAAGTACACAAGAGTTTTGTCACATTCATTATTAGTCACACTCATCACACAAAGGTATTCGTCATGCAAAGGGTTGAGCTAGAGCACTAGGGTGTTGCTCATACTCGTTTTCCATACATTACCTGGATATAAGAATTCTGTGTTCAAGTCCAAGTCAATCAAATACAAACTTGTGGATTCAAATTCATCACATCCATTTTAGAAATAGGTAGAACAATAAAAATGAGTAATAATGCGACTAATTAACAACTCGAGAATGGTCCTTTAAAGAATTCAAGTCATTTGTAATTATTTTTGGGGTACTCTATTAAAGTTTAGGGTTAGTTCAGATTTGGCATAGGTAAATAAATATACTTCAATACATAAACATAAATATAAAACAAGATTCATAATAGTACTTCTCCAATCAATTTAAACTATAATAAAACCACACATAATTTTCATCTCTTTCAACTTTAACACTCCATTGGTCACTGCATTAAATTTGGTCCTCGAATGATTCATCAAATTCCATGTACAGTAACAAAATGATAAAATGATGTGCAGGATATACAACAATAAAGAATCATAACCATTATTTTGAATCAACTTTATACTTAGATACTTTTAGGTTTGATGTGTATCCCATACATTCGTTAGATGAAAGACATCATGCCAAACACCAATTTCATTTATGTAGACCACACAGGTGCATCACTTGGGTGTGTCAACTTCATGCATCCTTTAAATGTTTGTTAGGCTATTATGTGGGTAAGGTGCTTTTGTATTCCACTTAGTTGGGTCAGTTGATTAGGTGTGGTGGGTGCTTATGTGTGTTAGGTATGTTCCATTTTTGTGAATACAATTTAACATTGTTAATTTAAAATTGTATATGCAATTTGATCATGGTAAAAAACAATTTAAATGTACATTCTTGTCATTACACAATATTGTAATTGTGCATTAATCTCAAATTTATAACTGATATCTCCATGCAATCGAAAAATCTATAAAAAAATGGGAATATTACACGTAGAAACATTCTTGGCCACACATGTATGATCACACATAAGTTTGAACTATGAAGATCTCAAGAGACTTGATATGAAATATTTTTTATATCATGAAAGTTATAATACAAAACTAGAAGGCCCTTAGATGTCCCGTCAATGTACATGTATCAAAAACATCATTGATGTACATGCAAACAAAAGTACATATGTCCTAGACCGTGCCCCTAAACTCTAACTTCCCCTTGTACACAAAAGTACAGATTTTCCTTGGACTAACACATCAAAACTCTAACTTTCTTTTATTTTTTCCTAACTATGATGCGTGTTTCCTCTGTCCACAACCATTGTGCATATCTAGAGACTGCAAATCAAGGATAGTATTTCTTGATCAAGTAATTGAACTAATATTGTCCAACACTAACAAATTTTGAAAATTTAAAATACGACTCAATTGTACATAAAACAAACACTCATTGCTTACATCTAGGGTATAGTTTCCTCTGGTGTCCCCCTCCTTGCAGAGAGTCTTTCTGTGATGATTTTCTATGAATAAAAAAAACTTTGTCAATTATCTCAACAATTATCAACATGTACATGCATGAGAAAGTACTAACCAATTATGTAAGCAATGAACATCTTACCGAAAAAATTTGTTCTAGGGCATGACACTGGGTTTCTTCTGTAGCAAGAGGAGTCGTAGGTTGAACATCAACCTCGATCGCGTGCACTAATGGACTAGGGTTTGGATACATTCACCAAATGCTAAAATAGTTAGACATCGTGCGTGTCCATACACAATACAAATGAATTGTACAAGTACAAATATTCAAGTAGATACCTATGTGTGACTTATACCCATTGTAGATGCGGCATTGGCTATAGTATAAATAACCCTGATAAGTTCTGGAACTAAGGGCTCTACATCCTAATGTTGTAAACATGCGAAAATAAGTTAAGAAAAAATAGTTGTGAAGTGAATTGAATGCTAACCAACAACTGCCATTGGAAGTGTGTACATTACTGTGGAATTAGTAGGTTCATTATCATGGACACCTGCTCTTTTTACGGAAGAGGGTCGTCTGGTGTAGACAACACGCTTATCTACGTTTGGACTACGGGGAGATCCAAACCAAAGAGGTGGTGTAGGGACTTGCATTGATGTCTCCAATCATAAAGTGTTACCATAGTTAGACATGGACATGAATGGATGGAATAATATGTACTACAAAACTAACATGTTGTAATATACTTACCTCTACCTAGGACATATCTCCCCCATGGGAGGGGTCCCTGCTAGCAATTTATTTCCCCTCTGCAAAGCCAGATAGCACCTACAAGTTCAAAAATTATAAATATTAGCAATCTATTGTTATCACATACACATTTGCAGTTGGCTACCATGATGCAGCATACAGACTTATCTCTTGTTCTATTCCGAGCTACTTTTCACATGGGTTTTTAGCATGGACCATTACAGCTTCAACCATTCTAGAGTCTTGTTCATCAGATTTTCCTTGCCAGGACTAAGATTCAAGATTCCATTGAGATGCTTTTGGTGATGGCCTAGTTCATTTTAGCAGAGCAACAAATCACAGTTGGTACACACAATACAGAGGGGGCCTATTAGTTGGAGATAGGTATATATGGTGAGATTGGGTATATGCTTCTTTGGTCTAGCTTTTCTCAATGATGTATTTCAAACACCTATTCTTGTCATGTTAGGATGATTATGGTGACCTATGCTTATATTATAGTAATGCTTAAACTTGTGCCATGACTAACCAAAGAACTTGTTGTGAAGACCGTTGCTCATGCCATGATTGTACAAATAGTAAACCTTAGTGCTAGGTTGGTATCATGTGTCACTTGTCATCATCCATCCAGTTCATCCATCTTGAAATTCATCCCATGACTTAGACTGTTTGAGACTCGTGAAATTGAAGAACGTTTCCCCATCTTGACCCCTGTACATGATAGACTCCATGTTTTTATGTGTCTTTGGCTATGAAGTATGTGGCTTGGCCAGTGTGGCTGGGGTCATTGGGAATTTCTCCTTTGGTCCTCAAAACAAGTGCTCCACCAAATAGTGTTGTTAAACACTAAAGCATTGGAACACATAAAAGCTATATTTAAAGGATGCAAAAAATATAAATGTTATAAAAGTAGTCAGTGGCCAAGGGGTTGAGCACTCATTATTTATATGATGTAAGGCTCATCCGCCCTCCACAGGGGCAACAGGGAGAGGCAAACCCATCTGGACTATAGATTGCTCGCTGATAGCAGGTCTATGTCTTAGTCATTTACTGGAGCCCAAAAGGATTCCATGGAACCTTCTCTTGTAGGTTGTCTACTATGTTATGTGAAATGTGAAATTTATTGATAAAACGTTAATGGTCAAAGGATGAGCACTCATTCTTTGTATAGTGTTCGACTCATTTTACCCCACATGGAAACAAGATGATACTAGCTTGCAAAGGTTGTGTCTTTGTGAGTAATGGAGCCCAAAAGGCTTCCAGGGACCTGCCTTTGAATGTTGACCTATGTTGCAAATTAGTGCAAAGGAAAACTTGTTAGAGTCTGAAGGAAACAAGCCCAAGTACTTTATCCGTTTGTGAGACACCTCCATCCCCTATTTCTATCTGTCATGTATATGTCACTTTGGTTGAGTGTATTGATTGTCATTCAAAGAAATCACAAAGTCAAATCCAGTCAAAATTCATTTCCTTTTTCCTTAGACTTTTTTTCCCATCCTCACCCAATAGTAGTACATTGTTTATAGTTTGTAAGTATGGAATGAACAAGCAGACTTCCATAAGGTTCTAATATTTTTCAAAAGCACGGGTATATTTTATCACTATTATTACTATTGTCACCATGATTACGAATAACATCTATTTAAGCTTGGTTTTTATATACACAATTGGAGAATTTCTTACCCTTGATGCTTACAGGATTATATGGATACAGTATCTCACTTCCAGTTTGGGTACTTTGACCTGGTCAACCCAGTTTGAGCAAGTTAAGCACGGTTCCCAAGGTAGTGACTCAGAAAACAATATGGTTTATATTTGTTCCATAATTTCCCAGGACCAATATTGTGTTAGGATTTATAATCCTCCCTTGTCCATACTTAGTCTATTAGATTATATTTTCCTAACTTAGGAGTCATTACTTGATATTGGGTCCACTTGGGCTAATGGTGCCACCAGTACCAAGTCACTAGAGTGTGGGGAACACATATAGAGGTTAACTGCAACTAACTGAATGTTCATGCATCAGTTTATGTGTCTCTGAGACCAATCCCTACAATTTAGGAGCCACTGGGAGTGCCACCACCAACCTTCTTCAGTTGTTGGTAGTTGGTAACTAGTGAAGCTAAGTTATGCTATGGTTACATTCAGTTAGATATCCTCCAGTTCAGTTAGCGCAATTATTACATTGTTGCATGGGGTTACGAGCCACTTCTCACCTACCTCATCATTTTAACTGGTTTAACTGATTGAGATATTGAATTATAAATATGGAGTTAGACTAGTGAGCTTCGATAGTCATTTAGACACTTCTAGTTAGCCAGCCAGCCAGTCTTGAGTTGGTAGATTTGAATATTATCCACATGATTTGAATTCTCCATTATGTAACATTGTTTTATACTATTGGGATTAATGAAGATAATATTGTAATTATACTGAGTAATACTTATTAGTTTTCTATGAAATTTATCTTGATCAGTGTGTATTTTTCATTCCGTTCCACTGCATAATAATACAATTCAATTGTACTCATTTCCTGTAGATCAATGGCATAATAATTTAAACATGGTATCAGATCCTATTCAAGCATACAACAAGTTTGTTCAATATCCATTGTACACCAAAAGCAGTGGGGTTTCGACATAAGTCATGCAAAGTGTGCATTTCTAACTCTGGATTCGTTCAGAGAAGTATTTGCAGGCGTGATGGACCCTGAGAAAGTGTACATGTTGATATGGAAGGCTTGATTCTAACATGATTGCAAATTTTTTTCTATTTTGCAGTGTTTCTTACAGGTACTACATAACTTGATTGAAGAATTGACAGTTCGAAAGGAAAATTAATGGATTCCTCAGCTCTTGTACCCTGGATCCTTACACCCTTCAACTATGTTGATTGGAGGGAAAATATGCAGGTCTCCTTACGCAAGCTTGGCCTGTATAGGATGACTATGGGAAGAGAGACAAAACCTCATCATCCTACTTAGAAAAATAAGTTCTTGAATTGGTTGGATGAAGCATTTAGAATTGGTTGGATGAGGCATTTGGATTCCTTTCCACTCACATCTCCAAGGATCTCCTCTTTCATCTTGAGGGATTGAATACTCCTAAAGAATCTTTAGAGAATATTGAATTCTTGTTTGGAAAACAAGATGAGCTTCTGGGGCACATCTTGGAGAATGAGAAAATAACATTGAAACCCAGTAGTTTCGAAACTATCCAGCATTTTTTCACAAAATTCAAGTATCTAGCACTACAATGTTAGCAATGCGGAATAGAGAGGAAGTATGAGAATCTTTTGCTTTATGTGCTCAACAAACTTGGTTCTGAGTACTTTGTCTTTGTCTCTACCTTCCATTCTGGAAGAGCTTCCATCCCCAATTATAATATGCCTTCACTAGATGGCTTTGTCGAGTCTTTAATACATGAGCAGGATAAGTTGGTCCAAAGGGAGTCCTCCAAACTTCCAAGAACCAAGCTCTTCTAATGCTGGACTCAACCAATGTGCAAGATATAGGGAAGCACAAGGGGAAGGAGACTAAAACATCCAATTCAAAGTCAAAAAAGAGTCAAAATTCTTTTGAAGGAGTCTCAGGGCTCTGGGAGAAAGAAAAAGTTTGAAAATACTAAGTGTCCTTATTGTATGAGAGGCTTTCATTCAGAAAGTCAGTGCATGAAGAAGACCCTTGACCAGTTGAAAACACTCCTTGAACATAACAATATTTCCCTTCCACAAGGTGCAAAGATGTCTGATGATGGAGAGCATACTGAATAATATGAGATATTCCATGCCTTGAAGGAATGCCTCACTCTGTCGAAGGCTTACTTGATAGATTCTGGAGCATCCAACCACATGTTTTCCTCCATGGAATCCTTCACCACTTTCACTCTATCAGGAGTACCTAGCACTCATATCTGAGATGAATCCCAAATACCAGCTGTTGAGAGAGGTTCAGTTAAAATACATCAGGATGAGTTCAAGAATGTACTCTATGTGACCTCTCCTGCAGCAAAGCAAATTGTTCAAGATGAAGAAGAAGCAAAATCTTCAACACAAACAATTCAAATTGAAGAAAGTCTCCTTGGAGTGACTCCTTCTCCTGTTGCTCCTGGATTTTATGAGATCTATGATATCTCATATTCTCATATGGCTGATCCAAAAGAAGAAATCCGAATCTCTGTTATTGAATAAAAACTCTCCTTCCATTCTATGCAAAAATTCTCCAGTGATTCTTCTATTTTAAATTATGTGCGTAGTTTACCAATGATTGCTTCAGAAAATGAAGAGGAATTTGATTTGTCTAATGATGTTTTTGGTGTGCAGAAAAGTAATATCTTGGATATTTTGGAAATAATATCATATTTTAAGAGTGATCCATTCACTCTCATTGATCTTGAGCTTCCAGGATATTCCTACATGATTGAATGCACCAATACTCGGAGTTTTGAAGAAGGAGAAAATTGTGCATCTACCGTCTCGTTGGAGCAATTGGATTTGTTCCACACTCTTGGATCTGATATGAACTTATTTGGATATGATATGATCTTATTTGGTTCAATTTTTAAGTTTCAACAGCTTCCAGTAATGCTTGTAGATGTTCTCATTAATTTTAGTGTGAAAAATCAAGTACCGCAAGTCTCTTTCAAACTTGTTGTTGAGGATTTGATGTTAGTTTTCTCTTATGAGTTTGCTGATATTATATTTTGTGAATCATTGGTTATTTTTGAAGCTATTAAATATTATGGAGCTCAAGCATTCACTCTCCACAATCCCAGGGCTTCTCTAACTTTCTATTTGATCACATGTTCATCTCCTCACAGAACTAGTAAAGATGGAGACATTCTGCATTCGCCTGGACACTTGCTCCTAACACTTGGGGCTGATTTTACCTTACATGGGTTGATGTCCAAGGCTATAATATATTAGTTGCTTGGGATTTCCTCACATGTTTCGAATTCTCAAGCACTTTTTCTCTCTCATCAGTTGATCTCAGTTGCTCTACATGGGTCCAGTTGTCATCTGGCAGTTGTCTATGTTCCTGATTCACTTGAGAATTTTTTTCTTCTTACAAAGAGGAAAATTCCTCCATACATAGTCATTAGTTTGGAGAGGTTCACATGCATAGCTTTAGGATAATGCTACACAGAAGAACCATACTACTGCCCAGTGACATAGTCATTAGTTTGGAGAGGTTCACATGCATAGCTTTAGGATAATGCTACACAGAAGAACCATAATGCTGCCTAGTGCTGCAAATTGCAGTAGAGTTTTTGAAAGTTATTTCCCAAAGAGGAAGACTTTTCTCCTAAGAATAGATTGTATTTCATGTTTATGCTTATCTTGAGGGGGGGGAGGGGGGTTCCCATGAGGTTTTCCCCTATTTCCTCAGTTTATTAAGCAACATTTTTTTAATTCTTTTAGATTGTAATGGGTAACTTTTGGCCTTGTTTCCAGGGCCCACAGTTGTCCAAGTTAGGATTAAGGGAGGGTATTAGGATTTATAATCCTCCCTTGTCCATTCTTAGTCTATTAGATTATGTTTTCCTAACTTAGGAGTCATTACTTCATATTGGTTCCACTAGTATCTTTGGGTCAACTTGGGCTATTGGTGCCACCAGTACCAAGTCACCAGAGTGTGGGGAACACATATAGAGGTTAATTGCAATTGATTGCATGTTCATGCATCAGTTTATGTGTCTCTGAGACCAATCCCTACAATTTAGAAGCCATTGGGAGTTCCACCACCAACCTCCTTCAATTGTTGCTAGTTGGTAACTAGTTAAGCTAAGTTATGCTCTAGTTACATTTAGTCAGATATCCTCCACTTCAGTTAGCACCAGTATTGCATGGATGCATGGGGTTAGGTGCCACTTCTCACCTACCTCATCAATTTAACTAGTTTAACTTATTGAGAGACTAAATTAGACATCTAAAGTTAGATTAGTGAGATATGATAGTTATTTAGACACTTCTAGTTAGGCAGTCATTCGATCTTGAGTTGGTACATTAGAATCCTATCCACGTGATTTGAATACTCCATTATGTAACACGGTTGTTGGTATTAGTGAAGATAATATTATAATTATACTGAGCAATACTAATTAGTTTTATGTGAAATTTGTTTTGATCCGTGTGTATTTTTCATTCCATTCCACTGCACAATAATACAATTCAATTGCACTCATTGCATGTATATCAATGACACAATTATTTAAAAATAATGTGGTTTCAGTTTTGAGAGTTTGACCCCAGATCTCTTGATCAATGATTATTATCACTTTATTATTGGCCAAATGATCAAATTTTATTACAGATAGTAGTATGTTGGGTCCTCCTAGAGAAGAGGAGTGTTCTAGGGGGTATGATAGTCACTTATACCATTCTTCTATGTCTCCATATCATCGAGAGCAGTCAATTTTCCCCAGTTCTCATCCTGAATAGAGTTATGGTGGATTTATCATCTTTCAGAGGATGTACCAGCAAAAATGAACTAGAAACCTCACTGAAAAAATCAATTTGGTCTCTTGGGTCAAGGAAATGGCTTGTAATTTTTGCAGATGATGTGTCTCAACATCCTGGACAATCCTTCAACAGTTTCAGTCAACAGTTGTATGGATTATTTTATTATGGCTCAGCCAGTAATGAAATCCCCCCAAGGGGCGCCCCCTCAACTTGGCTAATGATCTATTTCATTATTATTATGTTATATCATATGATTTGAATTTGTAAAGGAACCTAGGGTGAATTAATCCCCTAGTCACCCCCTCCTATGTATTATCATGTCACATCTTATGTTATAATGTGACTTTCACTTTAGAGAGGTGTCCTTGAGCAAAGTGTGCCCCCTCTTTTGACTTGGTCACTTAATCGATGTATTGATCTATGTAGTGTTGATCTCCACCGTTGATGATGTTATAATCTCAACCATTGTATGCAAAATTAATTTAGGTTTTACGTCTCTCTCAAACTATTTAAGAGAGGTGACCCCCCCCATTGTATTCATGATCTCTAGCACCAGAATTTGATTAAAGAAGATTTGTTTGGGATTACTCTCTATGTATTTTGTAAATGAGTTGATGATTTGATGATTGATATTGCTACTCTTCTGTACTGAGTGTGCTTCAAGATAAATCTTGCATATTTTTCCTTTACCCATTTCATCTGCAAGGAAGAGGGCGTTTCTATGGGGAAACCCACCATCGTTCCATCTCTTGGGTTTTTGGTTCAAGGATTATTTATTTATTCTGAATTTTTACTCCTTGTTATTTCCTTATTCTATAGATCTTGTTCATCTATCTTATCATTTTATTTTCTCTTATTTGCCAGATTGAAGGGGGTGTTAGGGTGATTAGCTGAATCTCAACAACATCAAGATTCGCTACAAAAACATTCATTTGATCAAGGAGGAAGAATTCTTCATCATTTCTGAGGTCATCTACAAAATCCAGATATGTCTCACAGGTAATTTATCTCTTTTAATTTATGTATACATTTCCCATCATTGCTTCTCACTAAAAAGACCTCTTTAACATTAGGAAAAATCATCGGGCCAATTTGCACTTGGAATCTGCAATTTTCGTGATATGGGTTTTTTCAGCATACTGAAATACCCCATCTCCATAAAAAAACGTCAACCTTGGACTCCTCTTCCCATCTTCAGCCACTGGTTTCAGTTTGGGAAAAAACACCCCTGTTTGTTCTACTAGCTAGTTTTTCTGTGAATTTTGTCCGGTTTCACTTGGGTATTTTTCACTGTCAAATAATTCATCCAAGTTAGTGTATAGAAATCCGTAATTTTAAATATCAAATACATTCGTGGGATTTCTCAATTATCTACTTAAATCCCCCCATGGTCTGGGTTTGATCATTTGAACCGACGCACTAAAATCCTATATCTGATTCGAATCTTCATAAGCCACCTGATACTTTCACTTGAGTAACATTTCCAGTCTATAATAACCACCCTACTCAAGTATCCTTAATTTGTGGCTCATCCTTAAATATAGGGTTTCAGACTCACCTTACGTATTCTCCATCAGGAATCTGATCTGGTGATTTTTCTTAGATGTTTCGTTTCAGTATTGATCTAGGTCTCCCCCTTTGTCACCTGGGTTTCTCTAGTGGAATAAAGAAAAGGAATCCCTAACCGACGTGACAACAATCCATCTTTTGGGGGTTAGGGTTTTTGTAGGTCAATGATTTGGTTGTTTGTCCCCTCTGCCATCCAGTATTGGATTCATCTATCGATGAAACTACAAGATCTGTAATAACATCTATAAAGGAGTGTACAATAATAAATAAATAATTTGAACAAGATTCATTCATTAACCATGTACTTACATTCCTGAGGTAATCATAAAATCCACCTAGGGGGGATTCACTGAGATTAATGTCTCTGACATCCTGTTCAAAATGCGGCTCCTGCAACTTTAGAAATTGTAAATATTAGACCATTTAACAAGTTAATTAACTAACACATGTATTAACAAATTATATGTATTAACAAAATTACACATGTTGAAATATTACCTCGGTGTTGGTTGTTTGAGCCTCGGATACAACAACATCAACTACACTACCACCCCCCTTGGAGGCATCAAGCTCCTGCAAGATTAAAAATTGCATATATTAAGAATATTTTAATATGTGTACCATATGGAAAAATTAAATTGAACAACAATAGAGTTTTTACAATGTCCTTACCTAACCAGCAGTCATCGTAGAGGTACCATGTGTTGGTCCACGACAATAACAGGATTGACCACGCTTTGTGCACACGTGTGGCTCACTCCGGAGCACATGGGATGTCGGTCTATCCCCACCAATATATGGTCCTCTACCACCGGAAGCTGGTGGTTTTACCCCACCAGAGGAAGAGGGCCCTTTCTAGTCGATAGTTGTGGTGTGTCGAGAAATCATCTCAGCTAGGATAAGAAATGCCTCTTGTGTCTGGGTAATCATATAATGTGCAGGAGGGATGTCTGGCCTCGATAGCTAGACACAGGGTGGAGGTGTCTGTCAATTGGCATATTTATGCCTAGCATTGGGTCGATTTTGGGGCATCCCCCTACCAGCGCCCCGGAACCCCAACATGTCAAAATAGTTGACATGTTTTCCCATCACAAACTCTGCATAAAGTTTTCAGAGGAAGTACATCAGTACTTCCCTGTTGTTGTGCGGTGAAATATCAAAAACCATGTACCATGATTCCATCCGATGGCCTCTAATTGATTGACAGATGAACCACTCAATAGAAATATGTGGTATGCTTCTCTATGGAATGTCATCAGTCCTAGGCACTCTAAATAGTGTATATATATGTTATTTTGTTATTTTGAGCTTCTTAATCTCATTGTTTCTCAAACCATCAGCATATTCTTGTCTTTTTGTCTCCCTGCAATATTTTATGATATACAATGAATCATTCGATCTGTTGATGGTATCCACTATGGTCAGGAATGATGCTGGAAAGGAGTGACACAATTCATCTCCACCCCTCCAAGCAGAACCAATCTCTCTCAAATGACCAATAACTCTCAAAATATCTGCATTGTGGTCCATAGTAGCCACTGCAATCATAAATACAAATAAAATATCATTAGAAAAATAAACACATGGTATAATGACATCTCTGAGAACTGAAAACTGTAAAACTATTGTACGACAAATAAAAACTTAAACTATTTATAGTTTAAATTTTAAAAATTATCTTGAATTTTACAGTAAAGAGTAAACATTTAACATTTTTTCATCTTAAATTTATCTCGTAAATTTGTATTAATTCCAATTTCCAAATGCATGTACATAAAATGTCCTATGTGCATATGTTGATTGGGAAACTCCTCTAGCTTATTTTAAGGCTTGGATTATGAAGTTTCATTGAAATTGTGAGGTGCTGACTAATTCCTTTGCAAGAGAAACTCCCATATTGCGGGTAGAGGCAAGGGCTAGAGCCTAGAAGAGGTGGAAAAAGGTGCTATTGATGAATAAAATCCCAATATAGGCAAGGATTTTGATAGATATTTAATTATTTGTTGTAGCGTGAATTTTTTTGGACTCCAAATTCTATTTAGCATCTTTGTTTATATGTAATTTTGGCCATGTATGGATTCCACTTGATGTTATTTTAGTTGTATGCACTCTTTCTATATACCCATGGGAGATTTTGAATATTTGTGTATAGTGGCTTTTATGGGTGCAAGGTTTCCACTGGATTCTATCATGTATGATAGTATGTGATTGGCATGTAATTAAACGCATCAACCTCCCTGTGTATCTTGATGTTCATAGATCCTATTGTTGAACTCCGTTGTCTTGACATTAACCAAAATGTACCCTTCAGTTAAGGGGAAATATTTGTTAAGCATGGGAAGCTTCTATACCTTATTTTAACACTTGAATTAGGAAGTTTCATAAAAACTATAAGGTGTTTATTAATGTTCTTGGATGAACAACTTGGATATTTCGGATAGAGGCAAGGGATTTACCATGTTTGTTTATGTATTTTAGGGAAGATATGAATTCTACTTGAAAATTATTATAGTTGTATGAAACCTTGTAATATACTTGACAAACTTTGAATATTTGTGAATATTGGTTTGGATTCACAAAGATGCTTGTGATTATACATGCAAATAGTGAAATCGATTTGTTTTTTATGAGTAAATTGGGGTTTTGGTTTCCATTGGGCATGTAAATTTCTTATGCAGCCTTGCAATATATTTGACAAACTTTGCATATTTGTGAATTTTGGTATGGATTCACAAGGATGCTTGTGAATATGCATATGCAAATAGTGAAATTGATTTGTTTTTTATGAGTAAATTGGGATTTTGATTTCCATTGGGCATGCAAATTTCTTATGCAACCTTGCAATATATTTGAGAAACTTTTCATATTTGTGAATTTTGGTTTGGATTCACAAGGATGCTTGTGAATATACATATGCAAATAGTCAAAATGATTTCGTTTTTATGAGTAAATTGGGGTTTTGGTTTCCATTGGGCATGTAAATTTCTCTATGGGCATATAAATTTAAAAAAAATTGGTTTCAATTCATATTAGGGCATAGAAAGTATTGAAATTAGGGAAATTAACATGAGAGGATTTGGAGTAAATACCTCACAAGGAATAGATTGATCCTCAAGGTGGAGTTTGTTTTCCTTTTATCACCCAAATCGCGTTCACCCTTGCTCGTTTTTCTGGGTCCAAACACATTGTTGCACGTGGTCGTGGAGAAAATGACGGGCTCAACCTATTTTAAGCATAAATTAGGTTTTACATAACACGATCGCGTTTTTGTACACTATAACGCATGCACGTTGTACTTAACTATCCTAATTGGCAAGCATGTTAGTAGGATTGGGACTACACTTGGTAGGGTTGGAATTGCTTGGGATGATTTATGTTTTATGGATATTGAATGTTTGAATTCAATCTACCACTGCATTTAAAAGGTCCCTCAACTTTGTGCAGTCACCCATGTATAACTCAAGATTATATCCATTTGGAATCTCAAGTAATTATATATCTCTTATAAAAATATGTTATTAATATTGTTATTAGTAGTATTTGTATAAATTTCATATCAATTAATTTAAATTTAATTCCAATAAGTAAAATATTTAAAGACATTAATAAAGATTTTAAAATCTAATTAATATACTCTAAAATATTTTTTCATATTAATATCATGATTACTATAATTAGTCATTTTTTATATGTAATATTTTAAATCTAAAATAAATAACAACGTAATACATAAGATTAATATATGACTTAATTTTCAACCGTGTATAGAAAAACCCTTGGTGAAGTGTTGCGGTGAAGCTCTGTTGTGAAAACCTTCAGGAAAAATGATTGGAACTCCACTCCTACGGCTATGGCATCTTGGGAGCTCTAAATTAGGTGCATATGTTCCTCCCCACTCCATTTTTTCATGTTTTATATTTTTAGTTTTAGTTTTTAAACCTTCGGTAAAATTTATGGGAATTATAAGGTGAAACCTTTAGTAAAATTTTGAACATTATGCAGTGAAAACTTTGGTGAAAGAACCCTCGATAAAAGGTGAAGCTCTCAAGTGAAAAATCTCGGTGAGAATCTTCATCATTTATTTGGGGGATCTAAATTAGGTGCATACTTTCATCCCCTCTCTATTTTTATTTTTATTTATTTATTTATTTTGTTTTCTATTTTTAGTTTTAGTTTTTTCTATATACACTTTTACATCTTTACATAAATATTAGTAATCCACTGCATTTTCCAAAAAATGTTAAAGGAAAACCTAGCACGGTTACCCTACAAAACCTTTATAAATTTATGGATTCGGTAGAGAAACATACGGAAGTAGTAGAGGCTAAAATTTATGAATGTATAGAATCCTTAGAGAAAGGTAGGGAAGAAAGAGAAGCTAAACTCCAAATAGAGTTAAAAGCCATGCTCCATTATAAATTTACATCTTTTTAAGAAGAGATCCAAAAACAATTAGAAGATAAGATATAAAAAAAAATGGAGAACGAGGTAGAGATAATGGAGACTAGACTGCATGCAATGGAAATTCAAAAAACACCCGAACAGAGAGAGGCAAATACATTAGAAAATATTAAGTTAAAAGATAAGATTAAAGAGTTAGAGGAAAAATTTAACCACAACCTAACCCTAAATAATATAGAAGGTAAAATAGATATCAAACCCATTAAAGTGGAAATGAATAAGCTCATAGCCTTAGACCATGAGCATAGAAAAAGAGATTTAAACCTCATAATGTTTTGTTTAAAAGAGGAGGAAGAAGATGATACGTTAGCCATTATCAAGACTGAACTTCACAATAGGTTACAAATTGAAACTAACGGTCGCATAGAAACAAACATATTGGGGAAATTAATTGAGAATAAAGACATGTTAATGTTAGCTCTATTGAACAAAAATAAAACATACTCATTAAGACATAAATTTTAAAAGGATCGAGGATATTTATAAATGAGGACCTCATTTTAGAGGATCAGGATGAATTAAGAAAGGAGGTCCAAAAGGTAAAAGAAGCTAGGAAGGAGAGAAAATGGGCATTAATAAAAAACATGAAAGATGTTATTAGAGATAGAAACAAAAAGGATAGTAATAAATAGCAATTTGACACAATCCGGATCTTCTCCTGGAACTGTCAAGGATTTCCGTGGAGAAAAGGCCCTAAGTTAAGTTGGATCCCAAGAAAAATTGATATTATATTATTATTTGAAACTTGGGAACACAAGGAGTCCAAGGTCCTTGATATAGACGGATATGTCCTATGGTCAATATGGAATAAATGTTCATGACATAGATCATTGGGGATATAGCCTATTACATTAGGAAGAACATATCCCCACATGTTAGGAGTTACAAGAAAGACCCTTAAAACCATTTGGATATATATCACAGTCATTAATGATGAAAAATCCTACATAGCCATATGTTATTTTGCCCCTATTAATTCCAACTTATATAAAAGAACAATTTGGATAAACATAGTCCTTATAATGGGTTAGAACATGATATTTCTAGTTTAAGGAAGAAAGAAAATATACTTTTGATGGGTGACTTCAATGCTCAAACTTCCAGTAACCAAGTTATTCTTTTAAGCAACTATTCCAACCCTAATCCTATTTGGTTAGACACAGACCTTGAGCTAGCTAACAGCTACTAAAGAAGTTATGAATATCTAGGTGAAAATTTATTCAGCTATGAGCAAGTCAAATTTTGTAGTGCTCAAGATCTTATCATTTGCAACTGTCTCACAAAATGGCCAAACTCTATCCACGTGACTTGTATCCATGGGCTTGGAAGTAGAGTGGTAGATTATGTTATATTTGATATTCCTATATGCAACAAATTAATAGATTTCAAAATCTTCAACGACCATGAGACCGACTCTGATCATAGACCTTTAATTATAACTCTCAATATTTTCATGCATAGAGATCCCAAGGAGGAAAACTATCATTGCCAAAAGAACTTGATCTTCGATAAAATTAAAGTTGACTTTTTCCTCCATGATCTAAAAAATGAATTGTTTCCTTTATCTAGTATGGAGAATATAGAAAATATCTACCATAATTTTTCTACAATCCTCTCGTCGTCCATTAACAAGTTCTCTATTGAAGTCTCGACTAAAACAAGCAATAGTAGAACCAACCCTTGGTATGATCAAGAGTGTAAAGATGCGAGAAAAAAATTAAGCAATCTACTGCATGTTCGATAAAAATAGACAAGATAAATCACTACAAAGCCTTAATTAAAAGAAAAAAAATGCATTATCTAATTAAAAGACGGGAAAATCTCCTACACCTCTCCAAGGTGCGTCCTAAGAAATTCTGGAGGAAAATTCTAACTTGTAAAACAAAAGAAGACAATAAAATTGCTTTAAAAGATTGGAATTCATGTCTTAAAAAGCTTTATGAATCCTCATATATCATAGATAACATTCAAAACTTTCTTACAACGAAAGAAATTTTCTCATTAGAAGACATATATTTCAGGGTTAAGCGTTTAGAAAATGGAAAAGCCAAAGACATTGAAGGCTACCAAGCGAAAATATTAAAAATCGAAAGGTTTGTCTTCATCCCACACATCCACAAACTATTTAATCTAGCGGTCAAGAAATGGTTTCCTACACCTTGGACTCAAAGCCTCTTTATTCCTATTTTCAAAAGTGGTGATAAAAATGACCCCTATGGGCCTCTAATTATCAAACTAATATGGTTATCCCTCTCTTATCTAAGTTATATGGTATTACCTTAGAAAAGAAGATCAATGAAGGGCTAGAAATAGAAGGTAAGTGGGCTAAAGGCCAAACATATTTTAGAAGGAATCATTCAACCACAGACCACCTCGTTACACTTAGGATCATTGCAGAGGAATGTCGTAATAATAAGTCTGATATATTTTGTTTCTTTATGTATTTTAGAAAATATTTTGATACTATGCCTAACAATAACCTGTGGAATAGGATAGAGGAGCTTAAGGTTCCTTTTGAGTTGAGAGTTGTCGCGATAAGGTTATACAAAAAGTTCATTTCCAAGTTTAAGAATAATGAGGGGGGACAACATCTATAAATTGTAATATTGGAGTTAAACAAGGTTTCCCCCTCTCCCCTACCATTTTTGACATTTACAATGATAAGCTAGAAAAGAGTTTAGAAGAAGCAGGTTCCGCTGGTACAATCTTAGCTAGGATAGTTATCATGCTCCTACTTTATGATGATGATATCGGTCTTATGGCAAGGTGTCCTTCTGATCTCGATAAGCAATTAAGAATTCCTAAATATTTTTGCTCTAACATGGGTATAAGTGTTAGCACTGAAAAGACAAATATAATCATCTATAAAATCTAACAAAGACACATGCAAATTTTATTTATGATAATAGAAATCTAGAAAAAGTGACTTCTTACAAGTATCTTGGAATTGATATTGATCACAAGCTCAATTGGAACTATAGCATTGAGATTGGGATTAACGGAGGGTGGAAAGTTTATTTTGGTCTTGAAAATAACTATAAATCGTCCAATCTGGTCATGGGGGATAAAAATAAGTTCCCCTTTGAAACTCTTGTCATCCCTATTATCTTATATGGTTGTGAAGTATGGGGATGCAACATTTCTAGAGAATCTTGGAGGAAGATTGAACAAATCCAGAAGCGGTTTATAACTTATAAAATCAAAATTAAAAGCAGTATGCCTTATCCTATTCTCCTCATAGAAGTGGGTCTTTCCCCCATCGAGAGCATGGCTATGACTAGGCACCCGATGTATAAGAATACAATAAATAATATGAGAAACAAGAGACTTCCTAAAATTGCTTTAAACTCAAGTCAAAACCAACTACGCCACCTCAACCGGTGTCTGTGTAAAGACACCATGGCTTGGTTAATCCATTGGGACATTAACGAAAATGGCATTTTGCAAAACATTGATAATGTCAAAAATATTATTACTTCGAAGTTTAAAGAGAAATTCTGGTGTGAGGAAAATTTAGTGGTGAAGAGAAAATTAAGACACTATAAGGAGGTCATTAATCCTAACTTGGAAGATCATAAGTATCTCTCAGTAGTAACTATCTCATGAAAGAAAATTAATATATCCAAGATTAAAGTGAACTCTCATGAACTCCATAGTGAAATAGGGCATTGGTCTATTCCTAAAAATCCATGGGTGGAAAGGGTTTTCCATCTGTGTGAGTCTATGAGCGTTGAGGATGAAAATATTTTTTTCTTAGAGTTCCTTGCTTACATCCACATTAGATTTGAGTTTCATAGTATTTGTTACATTACAAAATTTTATAACTTCCTAACTTGCTAAAAGTATAGTCAGCTTGGAAAGCTTCTTGGCAAGCTTTTTGAGCACATGAACAAGATTTTAAAGTAAACCAAGTTTATCCTTCTTAAGGTCCAATAGACCAAAGTTAGTCTTCGTGGATGCTCATCATCATCATCATCATCATCAATTAAAATTCATAATAGGTACAAATATGAAAATAAATTATATTTATAAAATTAGTTTATAAATAAATTATATCAAGTAAAAATACCATATATATCAATAATAGAATACTAAAAAAATTATATATAATTTAGAAATGAAAATAAATAAATAGATGAAAAAATTAGCTAATACTCCTTTGAAAAACATTAATGATATTATTAAATTTTATTTATATGAGTTTTTTAAATGATTTGTATATTATATATTAAATAAAATTTTAAAAGAAATATTTTTTTTTCAATTTTGAATTTGAAGATATTTAAATTTGTTATTAATTTAGACTAAGTTAAAAACAATATTTAGTTTTAAATGTATTAATTTAAATAACTTGTGATATTCTTTTTTAAATGTAAATCAATACTAAATGAAATTTGCAATCTATGCAAATACCAAAAATTGTCTATTAAATATAGTTGTTGATTCATATTTTTTATTAAATTTATTTTTTTTAATTAATATAATTTATGTTTCACTTTGTATCCATTATTTAACAAGTGTTGCATGGCAGTGTATACCTGTTGAATTTGGCAGGTTAAATCATATGCAGTGGTATGGAGAGTTAGTGCTCCCTACATAACTGTGGACAACATTATGCATTAGTATGGACAGTTTGAAAATAGTAAGATGCTTGATGTGGAACTTTGGTATGTAGATAATGCCAGTTAGAGCTCCATGCATGACACTGGACAACTTTGCTTCATGCAATAATTATGAGCATGTATGTTGTTGCATTGGATTGAGCAATGAATAATATTTCTTAAGTACATACTATATTATCTACAACACCATTCATCTGTAATGCAATTGTATTATGGCCATTCCATCAACAAAAATTGCATAGCATGCTGTTGATACTCTTGCACAAAGAATTATACATGGAGCAATGAGAAAAAAGGAGAGAATCATGCTTAAGTTACCAGAGAAACCAAAGTTTATTGAACTTGTTAGATAATTTTGATTTCTAAGTCACATTTACGTTGATTGTCGAATTAACCTAGTGTTTTGTATTTTTCATTTTTCATTGCCTATTAAAAAAAATGTAATCCTAAATTCGAATTTCAAATTGGGGATTCAAATTATAAAAAGTTGCCTTAAATTTGAACTTTGTGTATGCCTAAGAATATATTTTTTGTTTTTTTTTGTGATTTGGTAAATAAAAAAACGAAGAAGGAATCGTTCCTATCCAACTAGAGGGAAATAAATAGACATTGACTGAGCTACAGAGAGTTGCAAGCGAGGCCATAACAAAATTCTTCTATCAAGTCTCCACCATGGAAAACAAATTGTCCAATTGCTAATAATAAATAATAGAATAATTTAATTTTATATGCAAATAAATAATAGAATAATTTAATTTTATATGCAAATTGAAAAGAAATAGGTCCATCTCAGTTCAGTTCACAGGAGTTAAAGAAAACAATCTCATAGAATATTGTGATGTTACTTCAAATTTGGATTTTGGCCTTCACCATGACATTTTAATTAGCATTTCCTTAGTGACTACCACCATCCCATCCTGAAATCTTGCAAGAATAGTAATAGGGTGTAACTATAACCACATACAGATTTCACTTATGATGCTTGTGGAAGCAACATGGAGAACATAGATAAGTGTCGGAATTTCCCATTATAATTTTTAAATGGAAAATCGCACCACACCAACTATCCCTCTCACGTTCTCACAAATGCTAAGGAGGGCATATTGAATGCCATCGAGTGCATCATATGCACACAACCTGTAGTATTACGTGGATTGTTTGATCAAAGCCACGACTGGTTTTGCATGTTGCAAAAATCCTATACTGTATTCACTGGAAAATGTAGTATTCCTGCAAGCTCTCACTGGAAAATCCTATAGTGTTATCTATGTTTGGAAACAAGAAAATTTCCTTCCTATATAGTGTTATCTATATTAGTTCTTGGTTAATCGGAGTAAGCGCAGTGCCAAAATGGGATTTGAGTTGAGTTTGGATCAGTGCCTATTTGACTATGTGTTATTCCGACATCACATCAATAACATTCTTAATACCTGGTTCTGGTCTAGCTCTAGCTCAATACGTGAAGCCCCAAAGCGATGTATTTCTAGGTAAAGGCCCAATCCACGTTGAACCTAGCAATGTACTAGCACAATATTCCAGCATTCAAAGAGAAGTCACCTCAGCTTAATCTCTTTACTTTCATGCAAATTGGATTTAAGAAAAAATGCAATGCTCTGGGTGAAGAATCTTCAAATTTTGAGCACATTACAAGCACTTTTGAAAGTAGAATTCAATAGACAGTAGGTTGTTGGAGCAATTGCGATACCGGATTGGAATGTCAAGGAACAGGGAAAGCCTTGTCTGGTGGACATTATTCTCCAATATTCTCAGGTGTGTCATTCAGATTGCCTGAGCTATTAAACATTGTTGACCTTGAAATGTTCATATATCAAGGGTGGACTTAGCATTGTCCTGATTTGTTAGCTATGAAAGTTCAATATAACCATATAGAATATAGAAGATAAAGGACTCACTGTAAAGATAACAACCATCAATGGCAAATATCATATAAAAAACAGTGATGGATCCCATAGAATACATAGTAATGGATACTCTAATAAGGTGGCACGTGGTGCTTCATTAACAGCCCAATCAACATGATTTACCTCTGTGACTGGTGTATTTTATGGGTATATAGTATTTATTGCTCCTTAGTTCTAGGAAGGTGCTAGATTTGGAGCTGTAAGAGAGATGTAACCTTGACGGATGCCCTTGGATGTGCTTCTCCCACATTTGGTGATTATGTCAATCCTCATTGACTTGTCTATGCTTCTATCTATGCCGGTGGCTTAGATTAGACCTTTGGTCCTACAACCCATCCTGCTATCTTTGATGTTATGTACATCCATGATCACCGATTTAACCTATGTATTTCTCTCTATATCAATGATTAACTAATTTAATCAAGAACATTTGTTTCGTTGAGCTAAGGTGAAGTGGTCAAGAAGTCTAAAGTCTACTAGTGATGATCATTTTCTTTGATCACAGAATGCAGAAGAAGATATATTATGTACCGTCTACAATGACATATGGGGCTAGCGGGATTCTCTAGCAGTTACTCCTTGCATTCGCTGCTGAAAAATGATATTTGCATTTGTATACATATGATATTTGCATTTGCAATAGAGACATGTCCAACAATAGCAAAGAAGAAATACCATTTTGAGTGGCCAACCTAGCTCTGGACATCAAATACAGTGTTTTCTCTCCTGCCAAAGTGGATGAAAAATTGTTCAAAAGCTTGTTTTAAGCCTAGGGATATACGATTTTCTTTCTGAATTGAGATGGTGGTGGTTAGGCGGTGCAAGTATGGCGGTGGTTGTGGAAACCCTAGAAGTGGGGGCACTAATATTCCATAAATGTCAGTACATTAGTACATCAATGAAATGTTGTCAGTATGTCAGTACATTAATGAAATGTTGGTTTGGGGGGTTGAATGTTGGGTATGGGAGGCGGCATGCATAATGTTGTAATGCTGAAGAGTTATCATCTCAGTGTTAGTGTTCACACTCTCAAATAACATTCTGTCTTTTCTGCCTCTTTTAGGTACAAATTAATAATTATATGTGCCACTCATGTATCTAATCTTTATTAGCTTTCATTTATTTACATTTTAGGACAAAGCAAACTGTAGCTATTTCTTGGCTTTTAACACAACTCCCTACGATGTTAGCTTTCACTTCATATTTGAAGCATTTTCTATGGGAAAATAAGGTAGTTGATCGACTTCAATCTGACCTTGGTGCAGCCTGCTTGATGCAATGTTGGTAGGTTTAGATAACGCATGTGCTAGTTGATATGATAGGCTCCTTCATACACTTTGATCCCACATACAGTTTGAGAAATGAGCATGTATACCCAACACCATGTAGTTAGCATGCACCATGTGGTGCGGCATGCATGCACTTTGAGTCCATTACCATGTAGTGAACATTCAGCCATTGACTTCCACTTGTTCAATTCTTAGAGCTAGCAGCATATAAATATCAACGTGGCGGTCTAAAATGCTAATGTATTTTCTCCTATGTTCTACACCACCAAGTGAAGGTGTTTTCAGCTAAAGCTAGGTTCATGGTATTTTTCTTAATTTTAATATTTTACTTGTTGAGAAAAGACCAATGCTGCAATTAATGAAAGGTCAATGCTACAATTAATGAAAGGGCTTGATGCAAGTCAACTAGGAAGGCATAGCGATTCCATAGCAATGAATTTATGGGTGTTAACCAAGCTATCGCAGACCTGTAACAAAAGGTAGCATTTCGTGAGAGGTGAGACTAACGTGGAAGGCACTGCAACAAACACCCCACTCATCAGAAATATGAAAATTATTTACAATGTTTGTGTCAAGATTCTGTCTTTTTGGGGAAAGAGACCGGTATTACTATTGTTAGCACATTCTCATCTGAAACCCTGCACACACAAACTCAGTGTAAAGAAGTTGATAAAGCAGTTTATGGAAGTCCTAAGCATCCACCTTTTGAAGGGACAACAGAGGCTAACACTCTTATAAAAAAATCCACGGCAAGGAAGAGGGCCATGTCGCAGAAGGTGATAGCACTGATTCCGGAGAGGAAAAATTCAAGGATCAAGACATTTTGCATGTCAAAAGAAAAACGTAATATCTACAAAGTTCGCTCTGACACCATTGAGCTGGTTGTGGGTAAATACATAGTTACTTTTATGTTTATGTTTGTATATTGGGCGAAGACCACACTGCACATGAGTTATGCTGATTAGTTAGATATATTGGGCGTAAACCGATGCATATGTTTTATTATCATATATGTGATTGTATATATTAGGCATGGACCTGGATGAACAAATATTATGGTCATAGTACAATATACTAATGTATTATGTGATTTAACTTAAATGCATATTCTGAGATGATTATTGTGATAAAATGTGCAGAAGAATGAATTCATGATTGAGTTCTATAATGTGTTGGGCGAAAACCTTGAAGCATCGGAGTGATGAGATTTTGTGTTGAGCGCAAGCTCTGGAGCACATGAGTGATTAGATTTTGGGTTGAGCAGAAGCTCTGAAGCACATGAGTTATGATATTTTGTGTTGAGCATAAAGCTATGGAGCACATGAATTATAAGAATTGGAAGTGTTGGGAATAAACCCTGGAGCATTCCAAATTGATGTTGAGCATAATCTCTGGAGCATCGGATCCTTGGCCATTGTATCCCTAGGTGTATTATGCAAGTACATCCTAGCATTAGTGTTGAGTGAGAGGCTCTGGAATTGCACTAAGTGTAACTCCCAGTTTCTAGAATTGAGCTTGGGATCTAAATAGCGCTAGGAGTTACGCAAATTAAATTGTGTTGAGTGAGAACGACTCTGAAAAGCACTGACCTTATCTTACTTATTTTTAAAGTTGATTAAATGAAATTTTGAATTTCAACTTCTCATCAAGTACTGAAGAACTACCATGATACACGAGGTAATCCAACATGCAAGGAGATTTAGAGCTTCCTAACTTAGTTGACCAACCCTACCTAAGGCCTTGATAAAATAAATAGTATAAAGCTAATAAAAGCATCAAGTAAATAAAATCATGTTACATGATGCATAATCAAATGTTAACCAATAATATATATATAGTTCATATGTATTATGAATAAAAGAATATGTATATATATTAAATATAAATAAATAATAATAACTATAAATAATGAATAAAGAGACTATGTATTTATTATTTATTAAAATGATTAAATAAATATTTAATCCTAAAGAGTCAAATTAGGAACTAGTAAAAGAGTTCCTAAGTCAAGCAAACTAATTATTAAATCCACACAAATCAATTAAAGATTATTTTCAAGAAAATAAGGGATTCTTGATCTAACTGAAGTTAAAACAACTGCCCTTTTTCCTAAAGATTGTCTATAAAGACCCAACCCAAAGGAAGGCTTGGGGATCCAATCTAATCTTATCATTATTACTTTTCCTAAGGAATTTTGGAGAGAAATTTTCCAAAAGAAAGCAATCTTATACAAAACCTGATATTCCAAATAAAAGAAGCCTCACCTTTAGGTTCTCTGGACTAATTGCATGTTGGAACCAGCTCGGGGGGATCCGGATTAGAACCAGGAACGATTTCGGGTCATGGTTGGGAGTAACGTGTTAGTTCCCAAGTTATCCGGTTAACAGGTCTATGGTCAGAGGTAACTGGTTTTTATTAATTTTGTGTGTTTAAGTGTGTAGGGTTTGTGCCATTAAAACAAATTGAATAAGTTGCATATATGACGATGCTTCCTTTCTAAAAGTTCTATAAATCATGTTTACAGACTTTTACTTATAGTATTTATGCTTTGGATTGAAGAGTTGCAAATTTTACTTCCCGGTTGTTTTATATGTCTCAGGTTATATTTATTGTGTATAATAAAACTCGGATTTTAAATTCTAGACAGAATTTTTAGGTTTAACAACTATCAGTTTTATATGTTTAGTTCATAAATTTATGTTAGAATTTGTAACCTAGATCCGAACCCTAGATGCTAGTTAAAACTTAAAACTACAACCTAAGTTACAACATAGGTCACATATTAAAATAAACCGGAGATTTATAAATCTAGACAAGTAGAACTAATAATAAGCAAACTCATTTATTCCTACACTAAACATCATTTAAACTCTGCTTAAAATATTAATATTAATACTGAATAAACCAATTACAAACATATTTATAAACAATCAGATCAGAGATTGAACCTCTTAATTTACCAACTCAAAACCTTAAAAATAAATCACAGTGTTGGTAGATTGCATATTTCCAATAAACGCATCGTTCCAATACATAATTACTTATAAATATAGTACCATTAAACCAAACATAACATTATAATAAACATTTTAAACCAATTTATAAAACAACTATCAAAATTACCAAAGGTGTGAAGGTCAAGAGCCTATCCCCATTCTCTTTCAAATAATACCATTAAATACCAAACCTTATATACATTATTTAACACTTCCCAGCAATTGAATCCTGTAAGGATTGGCTATCAGCCATTTTATTTTCCAGACAAAATCTAACCATAAAACATGTCTAAACAAATTATAGAAAAAATAAATAAACATCTAAACTAAACAGAGTCCATCCCCAAATGCATCGCGTTAGTGTATTTCCAAGATTTAGACCACGATATTCACCACATACAAACGCATTAACGAAACATGGGATTTCAACCTTCAAAACATAGTCAAAGTATCTACAAACCCAGGATTGAATCATGTAAACAACAAACTAAAATACTCAACACATTACAGGCTGCATTATTTATGTAGGGTTTATCCCCTTATAGGTTGCCCACAAATTTATTAAAATGTTGCATGTAAACTATGGAATAGAGCTACGCTCTTTCCTGACAAATTACATACACAGACACAAATTTTTTCCATAAAAGTTAAACTACATCTACATAGGTTTCGTTGCAAACACAAATCCTGGGCCATGTGCTTACGGTTTCCTGTAGAAGGATGACCGAATCAAAATCAAAGCAGAGCTACATTCTCATCAACCAAACACATCCATCAAAACCCCATTTTTCACCATTCATATCATTTATCAAGCCATGGAATCATATGTTCCATTGTAGAGAAATAGAACTGTTAATTTTAAGAAACACATTATAAACTACATATCCGCATTACAAACATAAACTAAAATCTCATTAAGAATCATTTAAAAACCAAAATCCATTTCATAGTAAATGGTACACCAACACACAGAGCCAAGTCTCTTTTAAACATGTCAACATATCAAATTTACAAATTACAGAGCCATGCAAAAGCTTACACATACACATTTACATAATACTCAAAAGGATTTGAATAAACCCCAACATTCAACCAAACAGCGAATAACTTAAACCATACATCTCCGAGACCAAGTTTTGAAACCCCTTGATAAAAACACAGCAAGTGTAACGTATGGGTACAGTCCCATTTCCATTCGTAGGGCCTACTAGGAGTTCGTTGCATAGGAAACCCAACATTTCTTTCTTCCCAAACGTAGAGTAGCCTCGCTCTTCTCACCTGCACAACAAAAGCAAAATTGGATCAGAAGTATTCCAATTCAACTGTAAACTAAACCAAAAATGTAAAGGTGCAAACATACGAACAATGCAACCTTCCAACGAGCTCGGGGTAGTTTGGGCTCGTTGCATGGATGCACAGCTCCCACCTAGAGTGCAAGAGCTCCCTCTAAACAACAATGAAGACCAAATAAATGACATAGAAACCCTAACAAAGCGCATAAGGAAGACGACCTGTGAAAACCAAGGTGCATTCAATGCGCCAACCTGGCCACCACCTCCATGCAAATCGAAACCCATAAGTCTATAGTGTGGCTTCACACTTCTTACTTCCACATTAAACCCCATCACCATAGTTTGTAAAACCATCTCTTAATACTATTTTCGTAGGTATTTACCATAAGTTTCGATGGTATACATTATGCCATAAGAAAAACCCATCCACATTAAAGATCAGGCATAAAAGTTTTAGAACCAAGGTTTTAAACCTTCATCACATAGGTTTTAAAACATGTTTAATGTATCCCCTTTTACCATAGTTATAACATCTAGGATAGGCTTAGGACCCTTTGTCCTCTTTTAACTTTTGAGCATAGGAATAGCTTTTTTGGTGGGAGAATTGTTGTGGATGTTAGGACATTTTTTTTGCCACGTTCACAAGACTAAGTGCACTAGCGAAATCACCTGCAGAGGAATATAAACACATGCATTAGTTCATGATGAACTAAGTAAACCTCGTAGCATAGGAACCTTATCTCTCCGAGTGGACCTTTAAGGGACAGAACCCCGCCACTCCACCCCTTAACGTACAGAGGTAAGTCATCCTTTTCATAATGAACAATAAACAAATTATATACACGTAAAACGAAAGTAAGACGTAAAACAAAGTAAGTATTGACAATGTCAGTAAATAAGATAAACATGAAAAGTAATCTTATAAGCGCATCAAAGTTTAGAAACAACGATATGTACACATCATCACCTGTAATATCCTGAATTTTGACCTAAAACTTATGGGCATAAGCCCCATTGCTTATGATGTTGAATTGGAGGAAATTTCAACTCAAAATGGGCCTCCTAAGGAAAATTAATAAAATAATATTTAAAATAATAAAATAATATTTATTAATTTTGGAGGAAGAAAAGAAAAAACTACTTTTTTGTTCATATTTTCGACATATCTCCCTATTTTTTTACTCAAATTTCGATCAACAGAGCTCATTAGATGTGGAATTAAATTCCGCATCCAACGAGTAACCACTCGACATACTTTTGAAGGGCCCCGCTACCCCAAAAATAAGAAATACCTAAAAAAACATGATAATGACATCATCATCACGTTTTTTCAGATATTTCTTGTTTTTGGGGTAGAGGGGCCCATCAAAAGTATCCCGAGTGCATACTCGTTGGATGTGGAATTTAATTTCGCATCCAATGATCTCTCCCGATTGAAATTTGAGTAAAAACACAAGGAGGTATGTCGAAAATACGAACAAAAAAGTAGTTTTTTTTATGATACCTATCCCCAAATTTATATTAAAAAATTGTTTAAGAGGTGCTCCCTTTTTGAATTTTAAATCCTTTTGATTGGCTAATACATGATGACATGGAATTTGTATTATTTTTGGAAGGCCCATTTTAAATTGAAATTTCCTCTTTGATGTTTTATTTGGTATATTGGGCCTAAGACCCCACTGCACATTTGAATGATGATTTGTTTGATATATTGGGCATAAGCCAATCCCATAAGTTTTATATAAATGATTTCATGTGTTGGGTGTGCACCCTAAAGCACGTAATTGATGAGATGTTTGTGTTAAGTGAGAAGCTCTGGAGCACATGAGTGTGTGATGTTTTGTGTTGAGCGAGAATCTTTGGAACACATGAGTATTGATTGGTTGCGTTGAGTGAGAGGCTCTGGAGCACATGAGTATTTTAAATGTTTGTGTTGAGCGAGAAGCTTTGAAGAACATGAAAAGATAAAAATTGGAAGTGTTGGGCATAAGCCATGGATCCTTCCAAGTTGATGTTGATCATAAGCTCTAGAACGTCGAATCCTTGGCCATTGTATCCCTAGGTGTATCCTACAAATACATCCTAGCATTAGTTTTGAGCAAGGAGCTCTGGAATTGCAATAAGTTTGTAACTCCATGTTTCTTAGCTTTGAGTATTGGCTCTATATAAATGCTAGGAGTTACCGAAAAATTAATATGTTGAGTGAAAACAACTCTGACAAAACATTGATCGCATCTTACTTATTTTTAAGTGATTAAATGAACTTTCAAATTTCTGTATCTCATCAAAGTACTCAAGAACTACTATGTTATACGAGGGAATTCAACATGCAAGGAGATTTAAATTTTCCTAACCTAGTTGACCTAACCCCTACCTGAAGGCCTTATTGAAGAAAGTGACTAAGCTAAAAGAAAGGTGTCATATGATTAGGGATCATGCTATATGATACATAATGTCGCGTCCCCGTCCCTCTACCTGATGGAGAGGATTCGACATTGCCGCTATCTAATCCGAGCAACTAGCCTCATGAACATTGAATGAAATGCATTTCATATAAAACCATGCACATATGCATAAATATTTAACACACAGCAGAAGCAAATCCATTCAATTCATCCACATGTTCATTGTAATTCATTATCAAATGTAAATACAGCGATTTAAATACAAGAATACTTATCTTATGAAGAAGATCGTCCCGCAACTAGCTATGTCGCTGCAACGTTTCACCCAACCATAGGCTAGTGTGATCCTCAATCTCTCAGCAACACGGCCACCCCCGAGTTGGGCATGATTCCCACAAGGAATAAGGAACACTAGCAGGATCACACATAGCCAAGGATACCACAAAATTCAACCAAGCCAACATAGTTGGGTTTATCAGGCTGCAAATGAGATGGATAAGTTGACTTCTAAGCTAGTGAGCTCCTCTACAGAGCTATGGACACCTGAACCAAATCTATCCTGGCTTCTAAACATCTACCCACCCAACACAAGGAAGCATCCTCTTCTCTGCTACATAGTCCCTCAGGCTATGCCTTCCCTTCCAGTGCTATGCAGGGTGTGCAAAGAATAAAACCATCCCCCTAGATCTGTCTGTGAGGTTCCTTCACACACTAGGTTTATTGAGTTGTTCAGGCCTCATTTCCACTCCCAATTCAATACATACCAAAGCACAAATGCATACACAACAATATACACAATTTCTGGGTTGAGGAAAATAGTTTCGCAACAAAATGAATTTCCAGGGTGGGTGAAAACAACCCCCTAACAGCAATTCATATCCTAGGGATGTTTTGGCCCTAACGTGGCCAAAAACGAACTCAACAACACCCAAGAGAACATGGTCTCTTCTCCAAATTGTTGGGAAACACAAAAAAAAATCTTTAGCTTGGAAAACAGTGGGGAAATGCAACAAAAATCATCGGGGAAGAGACCCAACCACAGATCATCACAAAAATGAATTCCCAGCCTAAGGAAAATAAAGAAACGACCGCCCATGTGAGGTAAAACACACACACAGCAAACCCAAAAACATGAATTCCACACACAGGAAAATACCAGTCGCTTGAGAGAGCCCCAACGTGGATGAATGATGGTGAGAAAATGACCAGGATCCCCCAACATGAAGGAGAACACACAACAGGCAAAAACGTGAAGGTAAAATAGCTCTCAAGCTTCCCCTACATGAGGAGATGAAGAACGTGGGTGTATGACCAAATGGGCATGCATTTTGGGTGTTAACTTGCCCCAAAAGTCAAAAACGTTTTTCCCCAAAAATTGGTTTTCCCCAAATTTGAATTTATTTACCCATACTCCTCCCATTCCATGCAATAACTACTTCAACCAATTTCTAGCAGAATTAAATGATTGGGTGAATGAGACAAGAAAGGTAGTTGACAGTTTGATGGGTTCTCTCTTTGACATTTGGATTTTCCCCATTGGATCCAAAGGTTGAATATCCCCCCCGCCTTATCCTTAGGAAATCACGCCCTCGTCTCATTATTTGTTGCATTGACATAGCTGGTTGTGGGTTTTTTAATTAAATTGCATATTTACATGATGTCAAAATTATAATGTGCTGGCTAGCACGAAATACCATCGACAACGATTTTAATCGTCGAAACATAAAATGTTAAATCAATGACTGTATTTTTCCTTTAGCTCC
>LPNX010293070.1:182489-323330 GCA_001517045.1 Pseudotsuga menziesii | reverse complement strand
TATATATATATATATATGACATGTATAAAAGAATAAGCATAGTAATAATACTAGTAAATATAAGTAATAATGAAAGGATCCACATGTTATTATTATTATTAATGATAATTAAATATCAAAACACCTACAAGAGTCAAAGTAGGAACTAGTCAAAATTTCCTAAGTTAACTTTAAATAAATACTTAAATTACCTAGATTAAATAAAAAGGATTATTTCAATAAATCAAATGATTCTTGATTTAACTACCTATTTTCCTGAAAGAAAGAAAAAAAACTTTCTATAAAAACCCAAGCCAAAGAGAGGCTTGGGGGACATAAGATATTGCATTATTCCATAACTCTACCTGATTATATTACAGAGAGTTCTTGGAGAACATTTTTTCCTAGGAGGAAAAAGGAAACTGATACAGAACCTAATATCCTAGATAGGGAATCCTTACCTTACAAGCTCTAAGCTACTTGCATGTTGGAACCAACTCGGGGGGATCCGGATTGAAACCAGGAATGGTTTTGGGTCATGGTTGGATGGAACGTGGTAGTTCCCAATTTATTCGGTTATCTGAACAGAGGTCAGATCTGTCTATGAACTTGTTAATGTTGGGTATTTGAGTGTGCAGGATTTTTAGCCATTAAAATAGCTTCGACTTGCAGGTATGAGGTTCTTTATTTTTCCCTTGCAATTTACACAGGTTTTCCTATTAAATGAGGAGATTAAATTCTGAATGGATATTAGTATGTTATTTATGCATTATTCTTCCATCACTTACATGTTAAATTCAGTTTCTTTAACAGATGTATTTCTTGTAAAAGAGGCTAGATTATTATTTTAAGCTAGATTTTCATGTTTACTTTTAAAGTTCAAACACAATTGTAAACATCATAGTTTAGGTAAATAGATCTTGTTAACCCTAACAGATGAAAAAATCAACCAAGGAACTATTTAAAATAAAACCCAACTCTGTCCCTTTTTCTCTGCTGGAAAATTTCATATTGCCAGTAGGCTTGTGTTATTGTTAAACATCAAAACAAGTACATACAAGCTATAGCATAAATTCTATGCATAAAAGTATAGCTTAAATATCATTGTTGAAACTTTAAATATTATAACAAAAACATAAAATAAACATATTTGACCTATTTTAAAACCTACCATTTAAACATAAACAAACCCCAAACAATATTTCCAACTTTATAAATTTACCTACATAGTATGTCAGCCATCGAGACCTGTCAAGGTCCGTAGGAATGATTTTATTATGAACAATAATCATGCTATCTACCATCCAGGTAAGAATCAAACTTAAACATAATACTAACTCATTATTGAAAATCGTATTCATTTAAAAGGATTCAGGGTCGAATCTTGTCAGCACTTCTGCCAAGACAAAACACACTCTTATAACATTGAACCACCAGCCTACGTAGCCCAGGATCGAATCCTGTAGACTCACGTTCTAAAATGAAGGTTATCAAACCATGCTAGGAATCAGGATTTGATTTGCAAAAATAACAACGTTGTAAAGCTTTACAATTTTCCACTCAAGACAAAAGTAAACTACGCTAACAAAACTAAAATACGTGAAGGATTAACCATCGAAACTTTACACAGGCTACGCATTTCACCAAGGGTTGAAATCGCAACTAGCAAGCTCAAACCCAAAACCCAGTTTTAATTCGTAATAAAAATCATTGCTCTGTCAAAGTTTCCACATTAAACCAAACAAAATATACATGTTGCATTTCATCATAAAGGGTCACGGCCGAGAGGTAAAAACCCCACTAAAATTATCCACTAAATATAGAACGCAATCTTTTAAAAACGCCAACAGAATCCATTTAAAAACCTACTGTCTGTGTTATCCTAGCCAAGGCATTTACATTTTTGCTACAATAAACCAAGCTTACGGCCATCTCCATAAATAACCCCAGGCCTGTAACTTAAAACATAAATTACCATTTAAACAACATTTTCTAGAATAAACTATACACAGTCGCAAATCGACAAAGGTGCCATTGCAAGCAATGGCACTACCGTAAGTTAAACTCATTGTTTAAAATCAAAATGCAGAATTTCCATTAACACACCAAAGCCAACGTTTAAGTCATAAACATCAAAAAAACTACAGACATGGACGAAGGCCCATATTCAAAATGATATTTACATACGCATCCCTGGATGCCCATTAAACGAAAGAAGTCACACACAGTCGTAAAGTCGTCAAGGGTATCACAGATAGCCTGGTAGACCCCACGACCCGTGAATGGAAGCCCCGTCACCTGCAAAATGAAATAGAGGTTTGTTAGAAGTATTCTAAACCTCCACTTGAAAACAACAAAGTTATAACGTTTCAAACCCAAGTGGAGAACATACCTTCCAAAGCGCAGGGCGATCCAGTTCTCCACGTTGTGACAAAAACCAGAGAGTCGACAGAGTAAAAACCCACAGCCGTGACAAATGGTTTTCCCATCCACAATAGACCAAGCATAGGGTTCGATTTCCCCCATCCCAAAGAGCATTTACTCCGCCACCCTGTCCACCACCAACATCATGATATTTACCCTCTTTCCTATAGTTTAAAACCCACAAATGCGATTTTGTATTGGAACCACCATCAAAACCCTCTTTGACATAGATAAGCCAAGGTTTCATGGCATATAGAATATTTCTATATGACATGAATGACTCTACATATATATCATGTTGCATATAAACTTTAATACATTATGGTTCAGTCTTATGACTTAAGCCTCTAACATTTAGGCATAAAAAGATTCCAACCCATATGTTATAAATACTAAGCATAGGAATAAAATTTATCAAGTCCTAAGCCACAATAATAATGTTAACCAGATAGATGCAGGTCTGGTCAACCCCAACTCTGCGTAACCATTAACGTAATCATTAGCAGTGGGAATTGTTAGGCCAGGACTTTAGTCCTGTCATCTTCAAAAGGCATACAATAGTATAGCATCAGTAGCATGTCAAAGTTTAGTTATCGTAGCAAGATTTCACCATCTAATGAACTTGCACAAAGGAAGCTGAAGTTTGCATTAGTTCAACATGAACTAAGTAAGCCCCGTAATAGCAAGTAGAACCAGCCGCCTCTCTAAATTTTCCCATAAGGGATACAAATCCCGTCACTCCACCTCTTTGACAATTAAAGACAAGTCAAGACTTCCATAATTAAATCCATAACCAATAAATGAAACAAATATCCATGAAGTAAGACATGACTACGCAAATACATGTTAAGTAGTAAAACACTAGCAGAGTAATCATTTAAACCAATTCAAGTAAAATAAACATAGTGCATAATTACATCAACAGTTACATAAGAAAACATATATAAATGATAAGGACAGCTTACGAAACTTCAGTATAGAAAATAAAGATCGACATATTCCGCAGAAGATGAATTAATGTCCAGAATAAGTAGTAATTTACTAGCCTACAAAAAAAATTATTTTCAAATTTTAGGGACATTACAAGTGGTATCGGAGCTCAATTTCAACACTAAGAGACCTAATTGGCGTGCCAAACATTCGTTACAGAAAATAAAGTATGTTTTGAGATTTTGTTAACTAACAGAAATTTTTCCTATTATTAAAAATTTGTAATTGCAGGATTCAAAGAATAGTTCATATCATGAACACGAAAGAAGACAACAACCGGAAAGGAAAGTTGAATACCCCCACATGGGAAGAAGAACTGGTGGTTGAATTAAATTCTGATATCCTGAAAACCATACAAAGCTTTCAAGCAGACTTACAGAGTTTCAAGGATGATAATATGAATGAAAGAAAAGAACAGCAAGAAATTAATGAAGCTTTCCTAAATAAATTTATGGGAGGAATCCCACAAGGAAAACCCACTCATTCAACCAACAAGTTCAAGAAATAATTCTATCATAAGCAAGCCAACAGCCTGAGAGAAGAAGGAAAAGAAGAACACACCCCTGAACCTCCAGAAAGAGATTATCACAGTCTTTCTAGTGATAATTCCCTTTCTCCTTACATAAAGAAACAAAGAAATGATGACAATCTCTAGGGACAGTTCAGAAAGATAAAAGCCCCAACCTATGAAGGAGAGATGAGCACAAGGGAAAAAGCTGAAGAATGGCTTCTAGGTATGAGAAAATATTTCCTAGTACATAACTACTCTAGTGAGATGAAATCTCGTCTAGCCATCTATAATTTAAATGGAAAAGTAGCTAGATGGTGGAGAGACCTAAATCATAACAAGAAAGATGAGGTAAGAGAAATACGATGGAGTAATTTTTGCAAAATTTTTCAGGAGAAATACATGTCAAAAAGGTTGTTCGACAGAAAGGTTAAAGAATGTCATGAATTAAGGATGGGTTCCATGACTATGGATGCTTTCATTAACATATTTTTGGATCTGTTACATTATGTTCTTACATAAAGGACAAGAAAGTGAAAACACAGTAGTTTTTAGGATGTCTTCCTCCCAACTTTCGGGAGAGGATTGAATTTGACATGCCTAAAACATTGGACACAACCCTACACAAAGTTAGGATTTTCTATGAGAATGGACAACTGAGGAAAGAGAACATCATCAGAAGTAGAGACAGGTCTAGGATCTTCTCGGACAACCGCAAACTGGGTTTTAACCCACCACCTTACAAAAAATAGAACAACAGTTTTCCATCCAATAAGAACTTCAACAAAATAGGTATGAAGCCATATGTACTAGATCCAAATGCTAACAAACCAGCAGCAAATGGGGGAGCCAATGTTGCCCCACTGCAAATTAAATGATAAAAATGCCAAGGGCCCCATTATGCATGAGACTGTAAGAACAAGACCAATGGATTCTTGCACAACTTGCAAGAAGAACCAACGGTAGAGAACATAGCTGGAACACCGCAGATCTATGCAGCCTTGGATGGCCGATAGGCAGACGATCAGGCTACCATGATTGAGATAGAAGGTACAGTTTCCAATAATTCTATTTCAGTATTGATTGACCTTGGTGCTTTCCACGTGCTTTCCGAAGCTATGTATATCCTAAAAATGTGGATGTATGTAAACTAGAAAAATCTAAACATGAGAAACCCTGCCTGGTGCAATTAGCCATGGGTACAAAACGAAAGGTTTTATAAAAAGTTAAAGACTATGAGGTAAACCTGAATGGTTTTCCTCCTAGAATAAATATGAACATCCTACCGTTAGGATAGTATGATATACTTATCGCCATGGACTAGCTGGAACAACACCATGTCATGCTCGATTGTTTACACAAGTCAATCTTGTGTACAAATAGCCAAGGGAATCTGGTAAAGATTCAAGGCATACCTAAGAAGGTTTACGTAAGGCGGATATCCGCTTTACAAGCAAAGAATTGCATTAGGAAATGATGAAAACTGTTTGCAGTAAACATCTAGGACATAGAAGCTTAAAGAGAACATCACATTGAGAAATTTCCAGTTCTCATAGACTTCAAGTACGTATTTCCTGAGGAAAACCCAAGATTACTACCAAAACAAGATTTAGATTTTTCCCATAGAACTGACACAAGGATTAGTTTCGGCTTCAAAATCCCCTTATCACATGAGCCCACCATAGTTGGTGGAACTCAAACTGTAGTTGCAAGAGTTGATTGAGAAGGGATATATCCGACCGAGTGTGTCCCCTTGGGGAGCACCGATAATTTTTGTAAAGAAAAAAGATGGTACGATGCGGATGTGCATCGATTACCATCAACTTAACAAGATGACCATCAAGAACCGATACCCACTCCCTAGGATCGATGACTTGTTCGATCAAGTAGGAGGAGCCAAGGTATTTTTGAATATCGACCCGATATCTAGGTACCATCAGGTATGGATTCACGATGAGGATATTCACAAAACCACCTTTCGTACGAGGTGCGGCCACTACAATTTTGTAGTGGTTCCATTTGGGTTGACCAATGCACCCGCGAAATTTATGTGTATGATGAACAATATCTTCATTAAATACCAGGATAAATTTGTTTTGGTCTTTATAGACGACATCCTAGTTTACTCTAAGAGTAAAGAGGAGCATGAGGATCACCTCCGCATAGTGCTATAGGTGTTACGGGAACACCAGCTCTACGCCAAGTTTAGTAAATGTGATTTTGACAAACCATAGATACAGTAATTGGGTCACATCATTCGAGAAGGGGATAGCTGTGGACCCAAAAAATATTAAAGACATAGAGGATTGGTTTACCCCCACTAGTGTCACCGACATTAGGTCCTTTTTGGGATTATCCGATTACTACCAAAATTTCATTGAGAACTTTTCAAGGATAGATTGTCCCATTACCACTTTACAAAAGAAGGAAAACAAGTTCTTATGGATGACCAAGTGCAAGGAAAGTTTTCAGAAACAACTTTTGACGACTGCACCAATACTGTGAATTGCGGATTCCGGTGGGGATTTCGTTATTTGCATGGATGGAAGCATGGAAGGGCTTGGAGGAGTCCTCCTACAGAGCAATTACATGATCTGTTATGAATCACATAAGTTAAAAGAACACAAATAGAACTACCCCAACCATGATATTGAGTTAGCGGCCATCATCCACACCTTGAAGATGTGGAGGCACTACCTCATGGGGAAGAATTCCTGCTGAAAAATAGAAAATATGAGTCTAAAGTATTTATTTGAGCAACCATATCTGAATTCCAAGCAATACAAATGGTTGGCTTTCCTTATCAAGTATTATTTTGAGCTAAAGCATATAAAGGGCAAGGAGAAAAAACTTGTTGATGCTTTGAGCCAACGAGCTCAGATGATATATGAGGTGAATTTAAGTCAAACCGATTCGGATTTATACGAGAGGATTAGAACAACCAACAAAGTTGACCCTTTCTATGTTGAAATCCTCAAGAAGGTCCAAGAGGACGAGTTGTTTCGGCAACAAAAAGAGTACAAGGTAGATGAAACGGGACTGCTATGGTTAAGAGAGATATTGTACGTTCCAGAAGGAGGGGACATCAGGTCCAGCATCCTCATGAAATTTCATTGAACACCCTACTCAGGGGATCTGGGATATCAAAAGATGATATCTGTAGTGAAGAAACACTTTTTCTGGACTAATTTAAAGGCCGACGTAGCGTTTTTTATCGCAAAATGTCAAGAATGTCAGCTAGTCAAAGCCGAGCACCAACATCCTTCAAGGTTACTACAGCCATTACCCATTCCAGAATGGAAGTGGGAAGTCATTAGTATGGATTTTATCATAGGTCTACCTAAGAGTAAGAATCAAAATGATTCTATCTTTGTAGTAGTTGACAAATTCTCAAAAGAAGCACACTTCATTCCAGTGAAGTCGACCTACAAGGCAGTACACATTGTTGACATCTTCTTAATGGAGATATTTAGATTACACGGGATACCCAAGGAAATCATCTTGGATTGAGATGCAAAGTTTACAGGGAATTTTTTGAGATCCTTATTCTCCATATTAGAGATGCAGTTGAACTTTAGTACCGCTTACCACCCGCAGACAGATGGGAAGACAGAACGGGTAAACTAGAATGTATATGAAATGCTTAGAATGTATGTCATGAAAAACCCCACCAAGTGAGAAGATTATCTGCATCTTGCAGAGTTTACAGATAGCAACGGATACCAAACCTCTGCCAAGATGAGTCCCTTTGAGGTACTCTATGGACGGAAGTGTAGAACATCGGTTACTTGGGATAGCCTGGTGGATCGGCTCATGTTAGGGTCTGACTTACTAAAGGAATTGGAACAATTGGTTGCCAAGGTCCAGCTGAACCTTAAAGAAGCACAAGACTGCCAGAAGAGTTACATGGATAAGAAAAGATAAATATTATCAGATAGGTGACCATGTCTACTTGAAAGTAAAAGCAAAGAGAAGCTCATTGAGCTTGGGAAGATGTGGTAAGTTAGCACCTAGATTTTGTGGACCCTTTGAGGTATTGGTCAAGAGGGGGCCAGTGGTGTATGAACTAGATTTACCTGCTCACATAAGAGTCCATAATTTTTTCCACGCATCTTTATTAAAGAAATATGTTTATGATACTAAACATGTGATTGATTGTTCCTTATTACAGGTGGAACCGGAAGGGGATTTTGCACCTGAACCCCTTCATATACTGGACAAGAGAGACGTACATTTTAGGAAGTGCACCATAGTCTAGTTGAAAGTGCAATGAAAGCACTTTGAGGCCGATGAGGCTACTTGGGAGAATGAATCCACCATGAGAAAGGCTTACCCTGCCTTGTTTCATGATTTCATTTCGATTCCCTAGAACACCAGGGACGGTGTTATTCTAAGCGGGGAGGGATGTAATATCCTGAGTTTTGACCTAACACTTATGGACATAAGCCCCATTTCTTACGATGTTTCTTTGATTTTTTATTTGGTATATTGGGCCTAATACCCCACTGCACATGAGAATGATGATTTGTTTGATATATTGGGCGTAATCCAATCGCATATGTTTTATATAAATGATTTCAATTGTTGGGCGTGGACCCTGAAGCACGTAATTGATGAGATGTTTATGTTGAGCGAGAATCTCTGCAGCACATGAGTATGTGATGTTTTGTGTTGAGCGATAAGCTCTGGAACACATGAGTATTTATTGGTTGCATTGAGTGTCAAAACACCAAAATTTCAAAAAAATTTAAAATTTTTAAAATACATATAATTTCAATAAATGCAGTCACTAATTGTTTGATTAGTTATCTGTTATCAAAATTAATTATTTGTTGGTTATGTTTAGCAGTAGAACATTTCTTTTCAGTTTACTAATTTTGTTCTTTTTGCGACCATACAAAAGAGACTGTCATGTAAAAACTGGGCTTACTTAGCTTCCGAGCTAATGCAGAGAGTTCTTCCTGTTTTTACAAACTGCAGGTAAGAAGCTTTGGGCACTGCTTAATAAAAAAATTTAAAGCATTTGATTAAAGGATTGTCGCAAATAGTGAACTCAGTAAAGAAAATAGATACTAAACAAAATTCCAGTATTCAAGGTATAATTACTTCATTGTTTCTATTCTTTTACTTCTTGAGGGATAGGATTTAGTTCAACAGTAATGATTGCAACCGTTTCCTTTCTAGTCACAATATACTATAGTCCTCAAAAGATTAAAGAAATGTTTCACGTCTAACATGGTTGTCAAATGTTTGATCAAATACTTTAATTAGTTTTTTTTTTACATGTAGAAAATTAAGATCAAGATCTATTTTTAGTTATCCATCTCACTAAACTATGTCATGTCTGAAAAAGAATACTATACAGTGTTAAAGAGCTTATGTATCCAATTCTTACTTTCATTCTCCCAAGTTTTAAGGTAATTACAATCTCAATGCATACTGGAGTCAAATAAAAGAAGCTAGTATTAGAGGTTTAAATTTCTCTATACTATAATTTTTTGGAGAATAATCATCTATTTACAGTCAGTAATATTATTCAAATCTCAATAGAAACTTTTCATCTTTAGAGATCTAACAGATTTTCATACAAACCTGCTAGTTCCATACTATATCATTTAAAGTAAGTAACCACTATAAATATAGACTTACTTATCATGGTTAGATTATGTAAATAAAGAAATTCTTTTTCATGACTTAATAATATTCTAGTTTGAATTATTAACAGATTGGCTTAAAGAACAATAGCCAAATCTATAATAAACTGAGTCATAGTATATGTCTTTATACTTAACAAGTCTATGGATTATCTTTAAGTTTACCTTCTATCCTCTTTTACCATGATGGCTTCCTTAACTCCCTTGCATGAACAAAAAAAATACTTGGTTAAATATAAATCTACTTTGGTTGCTTAATTACTAGGGTATCAAGATAGATACTTGTATTAAGAGAAAACCATTATTCCTCGTCTCTTAAGTTATACTCTATAAGAACCTTGTCATTTTCATGAATATAATCGTTTGATGATAGCATCGTAATATGGAAAGGAAATATGCAAAGGGTATAAGTTATAATACAAAAGTAAATATTAAATTTTGCAATATAAATTATGAACATAATCATAAGGGTCGTATGGTTTCCCATGCCCTTGATGATTACTAATAAGATTTTGTTGTGACAATATAATGTAGGTTTCATGCTACATGCAATTCGAGATAAGTGAACTATGGATAAACAATAAAATGATTGGAAATCATTTGTGGAATTTTGGACTATACAAAAGTTACCCGAATCGCATAAAAAAATCTACGTGATAACATGGCACTTCCTGGTCCATGCATTTGATTGTTAAAAGGCCGCAGTCAAACCCTAACTCCGTCATTCTTCCTTTTCCTTCGAGAAGTCTCTGTTCTACTGTGATTTTCCTCAAGGCACTGTCGTTATTTGCTGTGTGACAGCCTCCCCGTCGTTGTTCTTCCTTGAAGGTTCATCCACTGCCTGTAGAGAGGTGTTATTCTGACATTGTTTGGGTTTTTACGAAGGCTGTTGAACATACTTAGGGTTATTCTCCCTCACCGTTTCCTTGTTCAAACCCTCTACTGCAACGTCTTCCTCCTTCGTGAAGGTTGAAGTTTGGTTCCTTGGGACAGGGTTGGATGTGTGCTGCGCGGTTAGCCCTTTCCTCCCTTTCTGCAGAAGGTTTTCTTACTGGAATTCGTGGGTGCTTCGCAGTTAGATGGTGGTCACGCTTTACCCAAATTTTCTGGTAAGAGGACTGTCAGTCCTTAAATTTATTCATTGATTTGTTTTTTAGTGTAAATAGAATCCTTTCTAACAATTTTTAAATGAATTCTTCTTGTTACAGGTCGACCCCTTCCTCCGTTTGGTTGTGCGAGATTACAACAGCGGTTCAAGTTTTACGGTAAGCCTGGTTTTTAACCATGGCCGTTACTATTTGCTTGGTCCATCTGGAACAAAATGGTTGCGTTGTCAAAACTGTCACCCTTGGGGTTTCAGTTTGCTTGTTACTTTATTTTGTTGTTTTTCTAGTAATTAATGAGGCCTTTGAGCCGCGTAAGGAGGCTCTAGTTCAGGCCGTAACTATATTTTAGTTCTGTTGTGAGAAACTTGGAGAAGCCGTGGCTTAAGAAGTATTTCAGACTCTTTGCTTGGCTTGACTGTGTAAATGTTAAGTTAATGAATAACTTGAAAAACAAAGGGGTTTGAAACCCTCGACTTTATAAATCTGTTAGTTTTCTTTTTGTACTTACAGGGTTAAAACCCTAACTTAAACCTCAGTTATTTAACAGTATTTTTTGGTTATCTTGTGCTTACAATGCCTTACTGAAATCTATTTATTTATTTGTTTACTTATTATAATAATAATATTTGGGCTCGGCCATAAAAGAAAATTTACAGGATCTTGGAATTTTATCCTGGGTTAATAATATATCTCTGTAAGTTAATTTTGTTAAAAATTGTATTAAATAAATCGTCTGGGTAGAATGAGCATACTGTAGCTCTATTTGTTTAATTTATAATTTTTGGTAAAGTACTTGAGTAACTAACAGTTACTCTCTTTTCAAGTACAAAAATTTTGCTTGATCCTGTAATATTAAAATTGACTAGATTCCCAATATTATTGTTTCTGTACATAGTAATTTTAATTTACATTCATTGTTTATACCATACATATAATAAAATGAATATTTTGTAAATATAATACCTTATGTATCAGTAATATTATTCTTGTGATTAATTATACTTAGTTACTTTTATCTGAGAGAGTTGAAATGTTATCATTTAGTTATTATCCTGCACTATAATAAGTTTATGTTTTTAATGCAGTAAAATAGATATCTGTTATGAACAACCTTTTAGTATAGAATTTAATTTCAATTAATGTCTAAATTATAACCTAATACATTGTTTCATTAAATATATATTAGAGATGTGTTATAAATGTTATATTTATTAACTGTAATCTTATTTAATTATAAACACAAAATAAATTATTATTTATCTCCTGTGTTCTTACATTTTCTATGTTCTATAATATCTTATTTTACATAACCAGTTAACAAATATATGATTTACTTATGATAGGACTAATCTGATTACTGCATAGTTAGTATTTTATCCTGTTAATATTTTAAGAATTATAAACTACAGTTATATATTTTGTTTATAAATAACTAGAGAAAACAGAATTTTAGTGAGTAACCTATGTACATTTATACATGTTCTTTTGTAAGAAAATATTACTAAGAACTGAAGTACCTGTAGAATGAATTCGAAATCTAGCTATTCTGTCTTTCCATTTAATTCTTAGATAAAACAGTCATTAAGATTAAAAGAAAATAAATTGTAAATCTATGAAGCAATTTAGGTTACTGGAAGTAACTAAATAACCAAAATAGTACAGAAAAATGCTACTCCCAATACCAAGATAATTCCTCTACAAATAACCCAGTAATACTACTCTATAATTTTACTATCATCCTATTCTATAATTCTACCCATGTACTGGAGTACGGTCTGGTGAACCCAGATGTGGAAAAACACAATGGGTCTTTATTTTTCATCAACAGATTCAATTACTGATAAACTGAAACATTTACATTACTAAACTAGCTAACTCTTCTATCATATAATATAAGCATAACATTCATCAATTCACACTCATTAAAACAAAAATAGTTAAGTGACAAAACCTGTTTGAACTGGAGCAACAACAGCAATGGGAGGTCGTTCCTCCCTACCAACTCCTGGAGAGCGCTCAAACAGCGACTCCTCAGGACCCCTGAGCTTGCTCTGGTCTCCCTGGCTGGAACTAGGTGCAGCAAAGTCAGATACCAGTCTTCAAACTCAGTATTAACCCAGAACTTATCAGTAAGTTATCCCAACTAAAAAGTTGTAATAACCAAGTTACTGCAGCATTCCTCTCAGAACAACTTCCTTACTATTTTTCCCTCTTTCTTCAATGAATTTCCTGAATAACATTCACCTGAATTAATTCTCTCTGAAAAATATCTGAGCAGCCTCAGCTCTCTTCATTGAGTACTTTTAAAAGATTGCCTAGGTCTTTTTGGGTTAGTTGTCATTTAATGAGCCACCTGCTCTGATCCCACTTTCTTGGGGGATCATGACCCCAAATATAGGGAAGTTGCCACCTACAACTTAGGAAGTGTTTGAGGATGCTGCCACTTGTCGTTTGCCCTCCACCTAGTTCCATCCACCAGTTTGACCAGTAACCTCTTTTTAACAGCTCTCCTATGCTGTTGTCTCCACAATTTATTTATTAATAATAAAATATTTTGAATTACATTCCACTTCTGTTGACTCTGCTGAGTCATCAGTTCCTACTTAGCATTAATTTAACATAATGTCTCAGGAATATAATAAAAAAAATTAACATTATTTTACAAAATTGGGGTATGTGACATACACACCCCCTTAAAATGTAACATCGTCCTCGATGTTTCTTATTCTTCATCCTCTACAACCTCCTGGAACAGATTTGGGTATGCTTCCCGCATCTTACTTTCCAGTTCCCAAGTAGCCTCTTCAGAACTAAGGTGCTTCCATTGCACCTTCACATGTCCAATGGCACGGTTCCGCAGAGTAATTTCCCTCCTCTCGAGGATACAGTCCGGTTCCACCAGAACTTCTCCTTCTGGCTCCACCTGTACAACATTCTAATCAATCACATGAGTAGCATCATGAACATACTTTTTCAAAACAGAAATATGAAAAACATTATGCACTTTTAAGTTAGGGGGTAACGCTAGCTGATATGCAACTTGACCAATTCTGGATAAAATTTCAAACGGACCACAGTAACGTGGTGCTAGTTTTGCACAACTCCCCAGTCTTAGGGAGATTTTCTTTGGTCTTACCTTTATAAACACGTGCTCACCCACCTGGAACTCTTTGGGAGTTCTTTTCAAATCTCCTTGGCTCTTTTGTCGATCCTGTGCTACCTTCAAATTTTTCCTGCACTTGTTTTACAATATGTTCCATTTTCTTCAATAATTCAATTCCTAACACCAATCTATCTACTGGATTATTCCAGGAGATAGGAGTGTTGCATTTATGCCCATACAAAATTTCAAATGGACTAAACTTAGCTGATGAGTGATAGTTATTATTATAAGCAAACTCTGCCAAGTGCAAGTAGTCCTCCCACTTACCTGGCTGATCCTTAACATACATCCTTAACAGATCTTCCAGCACCTGATTCACTCTTTCAGTTTGTCCGTCCGTCTGAGGATGGAAAGAGGTGCTGAAATTTAGTGTTGTGTTTAATCCTTTAAACAAGAACCTCCAAAAATTCCCTGTAAATTTAGGATCCCTGTCTGAAATAATAACCTTAGGTACTCCATGTAACCTAAAAATATGCTTTAGAAATATATCAGCTATATTGGCAGCCTTGTAGGTAGTCTTGACAGGAATGAAGTGTGCTGCTTTACTTAACTTGTCAACCACCACCATAATTGAATCATTCTAATTATGATTGTTGGGCAATCCAGTAATAAAATCCAAGCTTAATACTTCCCATTTCCAACTAGGAATAGGCAAAGGTTGCAGTAAACCAGCTGGATGTTGGTGTTCAGTTTTCACTTGTTGACAATCCAAACATCTAGCTATGTATTCAGCTACTTCAGATTTCATATTAGGCCAGAAATATTCTTTTCTTAACATGGTGACAGTCTTTTGGTAGCCTGGATGTCCTGAATAAGGTGTTTTATGAACTTCATCCAGAATCAGCAACTTGACCTTAGGCACATTAGGCACATACAGTTTGTCCTTAAATAATAAAAATCCATATTTATTTAGACTATAACCTTTTATTAGACTTTCTGTAGGTTCTTCTTTAGTTGTAACTAGTAATTTTTTATAAATTTCATCCTATTTTATCCCTTCTGTTAGCTGTTCATTTAAATCAGAAGCATAAGTACTGATCGCTGCTGTAAAATTCAGTTTTGCGTTTCTGCTTAAAGAATCAACCACCTTATTTTCTTTTCCTTTTATGTGTTGGATTTCAAAGTCGTATTCACTTAAGAAGGCTAACCACCTTGCTTTTCTTGCATTTAAGTTGGGCTGATCTAAAAGGTATTTCAGACCTTTATTATCAATCATTAAAATAAACTTTCTGCCTATTAAGTGGTGTCACCACATTTTTAAAGCATGTATAATAGCAGCAAGTTCTAAGTCATAAGTTGCATAATTCTTTTCGTGGATCTTTAACTTCCTGGACTCATAGGCAATGGCATGCCCATATTGAGTCAGCACACCACCTAAACCATCATTACAAGCATCGGTGCATACCACGAAATCCTTATTAGGATCTGCTATTCTTAGAATAGGCGCAGTTGTTAACAAGGTTTTTAATTTCTTAAAACTTTCTTCACATTTTAAGTTCCAATCGAATTTCTTGCCTTTCTTTTGCAAGGAAGTGATTAGATTAGCTATTTTCGAAAAGCCTTCAATGAATCTCCAGTAATAACCGGTAATTCCCATAAATGACCTAACATCTGTTACGTCCTTTAGAACTGGCCAATCTTCGATTGCCCGAATCTTTTCGGGATCGACTGAAATCCCTTCTTTAGTCACTACGTGACCTAAGTACTGGATTTCATCTCTAAAGAAATCACACTAACTGAACTTCGCAAAAAGTTGTTGCTCTCGCAGCTCTTGTAAGACTATCCGTAAGTGTTCCTTATGTTCTGCTTCATTTTTAGAATAAATTAAAATGTCATCGATAAATACGACAACAAATTTATCTAAATATTTATGCATTATATTATTCATTAGACACATAAAGACAGCTAGGGCGTTAGTAAGCCCAAATGGCATTACGACAAATTTGTAATGTCCATACCTTGTTCTAAAGGTTGTCTTGAAGATGTCCTCGTCTTTAATTCTTACCTGATGATACCCTGATCTCAGGTCTATCTTTGAGAACACCGTATCTCCACGCAACTGATCAAATAGATCATCTATGCGGGGCAACGGATATCTGTTTTTAATTGTCATCTTATTTAGTTGATGGTAATCTATGCATAGTCGCATAGTTCCGTCTTTCTTTTTGACAAAGATGACCGGTGCTCCCCAAGGGGACACACTAGGTTGAATGTACTTCTTATCTATTAATTCTTGTAACTGTGATTTTAATTCATTAAGTTCCAAAATATTCATACGATACGGATCTTTCGAGCTAGGTACAGCACCTGGTACCAGCTCAATAGTGAAATCCAGTTCCCTCCTGGGAGGTAATCCTGGAAATTCCTCCGGAAAAAAGTTAGTAAATTCGTTTAAAATAGGAATATCAACTATTTTTAACTTATCTTTTTCACATTTACTTGCCTCATCTGTAATAGTTACAGCATAGGCTTTGCACCCTTTTCTAACTGCTCTTTTAAGTTGTAAGGCAGAAATATGCCTAATTATATTTTTCCTAGGAATACCCTTAACTGTTACTGGTGGTTCATTATTATTTACGCACGTAAAGGTTTTATCAAAACAGTTTAGAACTACCTTATGCTGCTCTAACCAATCCATACCAATCAATAAGTCATACGAGCCAAGTGGCAGAACATTTAGCTTAACAATAGTTTTAAAATCATTCATAACTAAAACACATTCTTTCACGTAACAGGTTACTTTTCTTTTTGCCCCAGTGGCTAATTGAACTAACCAGGAGCTATCAAACTTTTCAACAGTCAATTTACACTTTTCTACTATCTGAGGTGAAATGTAACTAAGACTAGCTCCTGGATCTATTAAAATGGTTATAGGGGTTTGGTTAACCATACCTTCTACTTCCACCATGGAAGTCTGATAATCAGCTTGGCGGTTCTCCAACGCTGCATTGATTCTGGGCATAGTCCTTGCAAAATCTCCAACAGTCATTTCATCCTGCACAGTATGAATATTGTTGTTTGGCTTTTTCCGATTTGGGTAGACTGAGGCATAGTGCGGGCCATTGCACTCCCAGCACTTAACAGGATCCTTTCATTCAAAATTATTAGTGAAATTTCCATGATTGTTTGGAACTTCCTTGCCTTTAAAATTGCTGGAATTATTAGAATTATTAGAAACACCATTTCTATTTCCCTGGAATTTCTTACCATTAGAATGATTTCTGTTCTTATTATTCTTGAAATTCTTCTGAGGTATCAATTCATTCTTTTTAAACTCAGGCTGATTACTATTTTTTTTAGCCTTCTAGTGGGATATACCTTCTTTCTTTTTGTTCTGTTCAAAACAGAAATTTGCCTTCCGCATGGCTTCTTCCAGAGTCTTAGGGTTATCATACTCGATTATGTCCTTGATATGATATGGCAGACAGCTGAGAAACCATTGTACTTTAGGTTTCTCATCAACTAAATAAGGTACATACCTCAACAAACTTAAGAATTTACTGTTTAAGTCCTTCATAGTCATGGATCCTAACTTTAACTCATAAAATTCCTTAGCTCTTTCTTCATAATATTGTTCGGACATAAATTTCTTCTTGAAGTACCTTTTAAAAGTACTCCAATTAACCTCTTTTTCCTTGATACCCTTAACTCTCTTCAGATCTTGCCACCATATGTCTGCTTTTCTAGAAATATTATAGATTTCCATTCTTGCCTTTAGCTGATTTGAATAATTGTATATCTGAAAATATTTCCTCATCCCGGATAACCAGGACTCTGCCTCTTCCCCTTTTTCAGTCTCTCCGTTGAAAGTTGGGGGCTTTATTTTTTTAAACTCCCCGGAAATCTCTTCATATGGCCTGTACTTTTTCTTTCTGTTATACAAATCAGCCTCACTACTGTCACTAGCAGTGTAATAGCTTTGTTGTTCCCTGAATCCTTCAGATGATGAACTGCTTTCAGCTTTAGCCAGTTTCATCTTTTTAGATCCTTTCTGATGGCTAGCTTCCTCAGATTCAAATTTTTTGTTCCTTCCTTCAGTCTGAAATTTTTCCATCAAAATTTGATTTAACTCTTCTTGAGTCTTGAGAATCCTTTCATTGTCCTTCTTGATCGATTCCATTTCAGTCTTCAAATCCTTTATAGTCTGCATCAGCTCTGAAGAGTGAGCAGTTACCTCTTCTAACATAGGTTCTCTGGACATTTGTCTTGTCTCGCTGTTTGGAGACTCCTCCTGAGCATATTCTCCTAGATTCTCCATACCTGCCTGTTAGATTCTGAAAAAGAAATTTTCTGCTTCTTTACATAAAACATAATATAGGTTAGTACATTATTTTTGTTGTTCTGTGGAAACTGCTTGGGCCACATTCAGGCCTAGTATTTGAACCATGCTCTGATACCACATGTCAAAACCCCAAAATTTCAAAAAATTTTAAAATTTTTAAAATACATATAATTTCAATAAATGCAGTCACTAATTGTTTGATTAGTTATCTGTTATCGAAATTAATTATTTGTTGGTTATGTTTAGCAGTAGAACAGTTCTTTTTAGTTTACTGATTTTGTTCTTTTTGCGACCATACAAAAGAGACTGTCATGTAAAAACTGGGCTTACTTAGCTTCCGAGCTAATGCAGAGAGTTCTTCCTATTTTTACAAACTGCAGGTAAGAAGCTTTGGGCGCTGCTTAATAAAAAAATTTAAAGCATTTGATTAAAGTATTGTTGCAAACAGTGAACTCAGTAAAGAAAATAGATACTAAACAAAATTCCAGTAATCAAGGTATAATTACTTCACTGTTTCTATTCTTTTACTTCTTGAGGGATAGGATTTAGTTCAACAGTAATGATTGCAACCGTTTCCTTTCTAGTCACAATATACTATAGTCCTCAAAAGATTAAAGAAATGTTTCACGTCTAACATGGTTGTCAAATGTTTGATCAAATACTATAATTAGTTTTTTTTTTTTACAGGTAGAAAAGTAAGATCAAGATCTATTTTTAGTTATCCATCTCACTAAACTATGTCATCTCTGAAAAAGAATACTATACAGTGTTAAAGAGCTTATGTATCCAATTCTTACTTTCATTCTCTCAAGTTTTAAGGTAATTACAATCTCAATGCATACTGCAATCAAATAAAAAAAGCTAGTATTAGAGGTTTAAATTTCTCTATACTATAATTTTTTGGAGAATAATCATCTATTTACAGTCGGTAATATTATTCAAATCTCAATAGAACCTTTTCATCTTTAGAGATCTAACAGATTTTCATACAAACCTGCTAGTTCCATACTACATCATTTAAAGTAAGTAACCACTATAAATATAGAATTACTTATCATGGTTAGATTATGTAAATAAAGAAATTCTTTTTCATGACTTAATAATATTCTAGTTTGAATTATTAACAGATTGGCTTAAAGAACAATAGCCAAATCTATAATAAACTGAGTCATAGTATATGTCTTTATACTTAACAAGTCTATGGATTATCTTTAAGTTTACCTTTTATCCTCTTTTACCATGATGGCTTCCTTAACTCCCTTGCATGAACAAAAAAATACTTGGTTAAATATAAATCTACTTTGGTTGCTTAATTACTAGGGTATCAAGATAGATACTTGTATTAAGAGAAAACCATTATTCCTCGTCTCTTAAGTTATACTCTATAAGAACCTTGTCATTTTCATGAATATAATCGTTTGATGATAGCATCGTAATATGGAAAGGAAATATGCAAAGGGTATAAGTTATAATACAAAAGTAAAGATTAAATTTTGCAATATAAATTATGAACATAATCATAAGGGTCGTATGGTTTCCCATGCCCTTGATGATTACTAACAAGATTTTGTTGTGACAATATAATGTAGGTTTCATGCTACATGCAATTCGAGATAAGTGAACTATGGATAAACAATAAAATGATTGGAAATCATTTGTGGAATTTTGGACTATACAAAAGTTACCTGAATCGCATAAAAAAATCTACGTGATAACGTGGCACTTCCTGGTCCATGCATTTGATTGTTAAAAGGACGCATTCAAACCCTAACTCCGTCATTCTTCCTTTGCCTTTGGGCAGTATCTGTTCTGCTGCGATTTTCCTCAAGGCACTGTCGTTATTTGCTGTGTGACAGCCTCCCCATCGTTGTTCTTCCTTGAAGGTTCGTCCACTGCCTGTAGAGAGGTGTTACTGTGACATTGTTTGGGTTTTTACGAAGGCTGTTGAACATACTTAGGGTTATTCTCCCTCACCATTTCCTTGTTCAAACCCTCAACTGCAACGTCTTCCTCCTTCATGAATGTTGAATTATGGTTCCTTGGGACAGGGTTGGATGTGTGCTGCGCGGTTAGCCCTTTCCTCCCTTTCTGCAGAAGGTTTTCTTACTGGAATTCGTGGGTGCTTCGCAGTTAGATGGTGGTCACGCTTTACCCAAATTTTCTGGTAAGAGGACTTCCAGTCCTTAAATTTATTCATTGATTTGTTTTTTAGTGTAAATAGAATCCTTTCTAACATTTTTTAAATGAATTCTTCTTGTTACAGGTCGACCCCTTCCTCCATTTGGCTGTGCGAGATTACAACAGCGGTTCAAGTTTTACGGTAAGCCTGGTTTTTAACATGGTCGTTAATATTTTCTTGGTCCATCTGGAAAAAAATGGTTGCGTTGTCAAAACTGTCACCCTTGGGGTTTCAGTTTGCTTGTTACTTTCTTTTGTTGTTTTTCTAGTAGTTAATGAGGCCTTCGAGCCGCGTAAGGAGGCTCTAGTTCAGGCCGTAATTGTATTTTACTTCTGTTGTGAGAAACTTGGAGAAGCCATGGCTTAAGAAGTCTTTCAGACTCTTTGCTTGGCTGTGTAAATGTTAAGTTAATGAATAACTTGGAAAATAAAGGGGTTTGAAACCCTCGACTTTATAAATCTGTTAGTTTTCTTTTTGTACTTACAGGGTTAAAACCCTAACTTAAACCTGAGTTATTTAACAGTATTTTTTGGTTATCTTGTGCTCACAGTGCCTTACTGAAATCTATTTATTTATTTGTTTACTTATTATAATAATAATATTTGGGCTCGACCGTAAAAGAAAATTTACAGGATCTTGGAATTTTATCCTGGGTTAATAATATATCTCTGTAAGTTAATTTTGTTAAAAAATGTATTAAATAAATCGTTTTGGTAGAATGAGCATACTGTAGCTCTATTTGTTTAATTTATAATTTTCGGTAAAGTACTTGAGTAACTAAGAGTTACTCTCTTTTCAAGTACAAAAATTTTGCTTGATCCTGTAATATTAAAATTGACTAGATTCCCAATATTATTGTTTCTGTACATAGTAATTTTAATTTACATTCATTGTTTATACCATACATATAATAAAATGAATATTTTGTAAATATAATACCTTATGTATCAATAATATTATTCTTGTGATTAATTATACTTAGTTACTTTTATCTGAGAGAGTTGGAATGTTATCATTTAGTTATTATCCTGCACTATAATAAGTTTATGTTTTTATTGCAGTAAAATAGATATCTGTTATGAACAGCCTTTTAGTATAGAATTTAATTTCAGTTAATGTCTAAATTATAACCTAATACATTGTTTCATTAAATATATATTAGAGTTGTGTTATAAATGTTATATTTATTAACTGTAATCTTATTTAGTTATAAACACAAAATAAATTATTATTTATCTCCTGTGTTCTTACATTTTCTATGTTCTATAATATCTTATTTTACATAACCAGTTAACAAATATATGATTTATTTATGATAGGACTAATCTGATTACTGCATAGTTAGTATTTTATCCTGTTAATATTTTAAGAATTATAAACTACAGTTATATATTTTGTTTATAAATAACTAGAGAAAACAGAATTTTAGTGAGCAACCTATGTACATTTATACATGTTCTTTTGTAAGAAAATATTACTAAGAACTGAAGTACCTGTAGAATGAATTCGAAATCTAGCTATTCTGTCTTTCCATTTAATTCTTAGATAAAACAGTCATTGAGATTGAAAGAAAATAAACTGTAAATCTATGAAGCAATTCAGGTTACTGAAAGTAACTAAATAACCAGAATAGTACAGAAAAATACTACTCCCAATACCAAGATAATTCCTCTGCAAATAACCCAGTAATACTACTCTATAATTTTACTATCATCCTATTCTATAATTCTACCCCTGTGCTGGAGTACGGTATGGTGAACCCAGATGTGGAAAAACACAATGGGTCTTTATTTTTCATCAACAGATTCAATTGCTGATAAACTGAAACATTTACATTACTAAACTAGCTAACTCTTCTATCATATAATATAAGCATAACATTCATCAATTCACACTCATTAAAACAAAAATAGTTAAGTGACAGAACCTGTTTGAATTGGAGCAACAACAGCAATGGGAGGTCGTTCCTCCCTACCAACTCCTGGAGAGCGCTCAAACAACGACTCCTCAGGACCCCTGAGCTTGCTCTGGTTTCCCTGGCTGGAACTAGGTACAGCAAAGTCAGATACCAGTCTTCAAACTCAGTATTAACCAGGAAATTATCAGTAAGTTCTCCCAGCTAAAAAGCTGTAATAACCAAGTTACTGCAGCATTCCTCTCAGAACAACTTCCTTACTATTTTTCCCTCTTTCTTCAATGAATTTCCTGAATAACATTCACCTGAATGAATTCTATCTGGAAAATATCTGAGCAGCCTCAACTCTCTTCATTGAGTACTTTTAAAAGATTGCCTAGGTTTTTTTAGGTTAGTTGTCATTTAATGAGCCACCTGCTCTGATCCCACTTTCTTGGGGGATCATGACCCCAAATATAGGGAAGTTGCCACCTGCAACTTAGGAAGTGTTTGAGGATGCTGCCACTTGTCTTTTGCCCTCCACCTAGTTCCATCCACCAGTTTGACCAGTAATCTCTTTTTAACAGCTCTCCCATGATGTTGTCTCCACAATTTATTTATTAATAATAAAATATTTTAAATTACATTCCTCTTCTGTTGACTCTGCTGAGTCATCAATTCCTACTTAGCATTAATTTAACATAATGTCTCAGGAATATAATAAAAACAATTAACATTATTTTACAAAATTGGGGTATGTGACATTGAGCAAGAGGCTCTGGAGCACATGAGTATTTTAAATGTTTGTATTGAGCGAGAAGCTCTAAAGCACATGAAAAGATAAAAATTGGAAGTGTTAGGCATAAGTCCTGAAGCCCTCCAAGTTGATGTTGAGCATAAGCTCTAGAACATCGAATCCTTGGCCATTGTATCCCGACGTGTATCCTACAAATACATCCTATAATTAGTGTTGAGCGAGGAGCTCCGGAATTGCACTAATTTTGTAAATCCATGTTTCTTAGCGTTGAGTATGGGATATAGATAAACACTAGGAGTTACTAAAAAATTAATATGTTGAGTGAAAACAAATCTGATAAAACATTGATCGCATCTTACTTATTTTTAAGTGATTACATGAAATTTCAAATTTTTTTATCTCATCAAAGTACTGAAGAACTACCATGTTATACGAGGGAATCCAACATGCAAGGGTGTTTATAGTTTCTTATCCTAGTATACATAACCACCTACTTGACGACCTTAATGAAGAAAGTGTCATAAGTTTAGGGATCATGTTATACGATACCTAAAGACAAATATTAACAAATAATATATATATATATATATATATATATATATATATATACATGACATGTATAAAAGATAAGCATAGTAATAATACTAGTAACTATGAGTAATAATGAAAGGATCCACATATTATTATTACTAATGATAATTAAATATTAAAACACCTACAAGATTCAAAGTAGGAACTAGTCAAAATTTCCTAAGTTAAAATTAAATAAATACTAAAATTACCTAAATTAAATAAAAAGGATTATTTCAAGAAATCAAATTATTCTTGATTTAACTGCCCCTTTTCCTGGAAAAAAATATGTCTATAAAAACCCAAGCCAAAGAGAGGCTTGGGGGACATGAGATATTGGATTATTCCATAACTCTACCTAATTATATTCAAGAGAGTTCTTGGAGAACATTTTTTCCTAGGAGGAAAAAGGAAACTGATACAGAACCTCATATCCCAAATAGGGAAGCCTTACCTTAGGAACTCTAAGCTACTTGCATGTTGGAACCATCTCGAGGGGATCTGAATTGAAACCAAGAACGGTTCCGGGTCATGGTTGGATGGAACGTGGTAGTTCCCAATTTATTCAGTTATCTGAATAGAGGTCAGATCTGTCTATGAACTTGTTAATGCTGGGTATTTGAGTGTGCAGGATTTTTAGCCATTAAAATAGCTTAGACTTACAGGTATGAGGTTCTTTATTTTTCCCTTGCAATTTACACAGGGTTTCCTATTAAATGAGGAGATTAAATTCTAAATGGATATTAGTATGTTATTTCTGCAATATTCTTCCATCACTTACATGTTAAATTCAGTTTCCTTAACAGATGTATTTCTTGTAACAGAGGCTAGATTATTATTTTAAGCTAGATTTTCCTGTTTACTTTTAAAGTTAAAACACAATGGTAAACATCAAAGTTTAGGTAAATATTTATTGTTAACCCTAATAGATGAAACAATCAACCAAGGAACTATTTAAAATAAAAACCCAACTCTGTATCTTTTTCTCTACTGGCAGATTTCATATTGCTAGCAGGCTTGTGTTATTGTTAACCATCAAAACAAGTTGTAGCATAAATTCTATGCATAAAAGTATAACTTAAATATCATTGTTGAAACTTTAAATATTATAACAAAAACATAAAATAAAGAGAGTTAACCTATTTTAAAACCTACCATTTAAACATAAACAAACCCCAAACAATATTTCCAATTTTATAAATTGACCTACATAATATGCCAGCCATCAAGACCTGTCAAGGTCCATAGGCACAATTTTATTATGAACAATAATCGTACTATCTACCATCCAGATAAAAATCAAACATAAACATAATACTAACTTATTATTGAAAATCGTATCAATTTAAAAGGATTCAGGATCGAATCTTGTCGGCACTTCTGGGAAGACAAAGCCCACTCCTACGGCATTGAACCACCAACCCATGTAGCCCAGGATTGAATCCTGTAGGCTCATGTTCTAAAATGAAGGTTATCAAACCATGCCAGGAATCGAATTCTGTAGGATTCAATTTGCAAAAATAACAACACTGTAAAGCTTTACAATTTTCCACTCAAGACAAAAGTAAACTACGCTAACGAAACTAAAATACATGAAGTGTTAACCATTGAAACTTTATACACGCTACGCATTTCACCAAGGGTTGAAATCACAGCTAGCAAGCTAGAACCCAAAACCTAGTTTTAAGTTGTAATAAAAATCATTGCTCTGTCAACGTTTCCACATTAAACCAAACAAAATCTACACGTTTCATTTCATCATCAAGGCTCACGGATGAGAGGTGAAAACCCCACTAAAATTATCCATTAAAGACAGAACCCAATCTTTTAAAAACGCCAACAGAATCCATTTAAAAACCTATTGTCTACGCTATCCTAGCCAAGGCAATCACATTTTCGCTACAATAATCCAAGCTTACGGCCATCTCCATAAATAACCACAGGCATGTAACTTAAATCATAAATTATCATTTAAACAACATTTGCCAAAAGAAACTATACACAGTCGCAAATCAACAAAGGTGCCATTGCAAAATGGCACTACCGTAAGTTAAACTCATTGTTTAAAATCAAAATGCGGAACTTCCATTAACAAACCAAAGCCAACGTTTAAGTCATAAACATCAAAACGACTACAGACATGGTCGAAGGCCCATATTCAAAATGATATTTACATATGCATCCCTGGATGCTCATTAAACGAAAGAATTCCCACACAGTCGTAAACCCACAGAGAGGATACCCACCGCATTTATCTTTACAATACAGACCTTAAAATATCTGCTAAAACATCTATACGCAGAGGTAATAGTTCAAGCTTGTTTTTACAAGGATTACCCATGAAGGGTGTCGTACACAACCTAGTAGACCCCATGACCCGCGAATGGAAGGCTTGTCACCTGCAAAATGAAATAAAGGCCTGTTAGAAGTATGCTAAACCTCCACCCGAAAACAACAAAGTTATAACGCCGCAAACCCTAGTGGAGAACATACCTTCCAAAGCATAGGGCAAGCCAGTCCACCACGCTGTGACAAAAATGAGAGAGCCAAATAGATTAATAACCCACAACCGTGACAAATGGTTTTCCCATCCATGACAAACCAAGCATATGGTTCGATTTCCCACATCCCAAGGAGCATTTACTCCACCACCCTGTCCACCACCAACGTCGTGATATATACCCTCCTGCCTATAGTTTAAAACCCACAAATGTGATTTTGTATTGGAACCACCATCAAAACCCTCATTGACATAAATAAGCCAAGGTTTCATGGCATATAGAATATGCCATGAATGGCTCTACATATATATCATGTTGCATATATATTTTAATACATTATGGTTCAATCTTATGACTTAAGCCTCTAACATTTAGGCATAAAATCATTCCAACCCATATGTTATAAATACTAAGCATAGGAATAAAAATTATCAATTCCTAAGCCACAGTAATAATGCTAACCAGATAGATGCAGGTCTAATAAACCCTAACTCTACGTAACCATTAACGTAATCGGTAGTAGTAGGAATAGTTAGTCCAGCACTCTAGTCCTGGCATCTTCGAAAGGAATACAATAGTATAGCATCGATAGCATGTCAAAGTTTAGTTGTCATAGAAAGTTTTCACCATCTATTGAACCTGCACAAAGGAAGCAGAAGTTTGCATTAGTTCAACATGAACTAAGTAAACCCTGTAACAGTGAGTAGAACCAATTACCTTTCTAAGTGGTCCCATAAGGGATACAAATCCCGCCACTCCACCCCTTTGACAGTTAAAGACAAGTCAGGACTTCCATAATTAAATACATAAACAATGAATGAAACAAATATCCATGAAGTAAGACATAACTACACAAATACATGTTAAGTAGTAAAACACTAGAAGTGTAATCATTTAAACTAGTTCATGTAAAATAAACATAGTGCATAATTACATCAACGGTTACATAGGAAAACGTATAGAAATGATAAGGACAACTTACAATACTTCGGTGAAGAAAACAAAGATCAACATATTCCGCAGAAGATTAATCAATGTCCAGAATAGGTAGTAATTTACTAGCCTACAAAAAAAAATTCAAATTTTAGGGACATTACATCACCATACAGGAAAAAACACATAAGGAAAATAGCAGACAAAACTTAGGTTCAGTTCTTCTCATAAGTTTTATTCTGCAGTAGAAATAAAGATGTCCTTAAGATCTAGTCATTTATTAGCCTACAAAAAAAAAATATGAATTTTAGGGACATTACAAATCCAGTTCAAGATCTATAGATCAAGAATGATAGAGCAGGATCCATCTTGATCTTCAGGAATCACTATAAATACCCTATAATCATGTACAAATATAGATACATTATATATACTATGTAATATGCAAAAAAAGAAAACCATCAAATTACATACATATACAAATAACGGATTATACCAGTTATGATAATCATAACATATCTAACTGGTCAATTAAATATTCACAAACATCTTATCTAATACTACACTAGCAGTCAACAACCGAAATCAAGGCAACCATTTCTTAAGCAAGGAAATTTAACAAGAACATAATTATTAATCAAAATCAAATTTACAGTTAAATCTTCTAATATCGGATTCTAAGATCGGGATCAACTAGTCCAAACATACGGGTCTGTAACTCAAGGAAACCATTATAATCAATGCTACAGTTTTCCAATTTTAAACGCCCAACTATTCGCAACAGATAATCTTTCTAATTTCCAAGTATGACAGTTTAAATCCCATCGGAGGATGCAAACCATTGCATAAGCAATAAATCATCACATAAATATATTTATTTGACAATTCTCCATACAGCATGCGAATCGAAACAACTCTTTTACGTGGAAATAAGCCCATCATAGATGGTAGCCGAGTATTATTAAGTTTAATATCCAGACCTAAAACCAAATGCATGCATTACATTCTACAACCACGTTGTAAATATATGACAGTTAAATCAAGAACACTCCACAAAAATCGGAAAGACCCTATGGGTTGTTTTAAGCGCTAAATCTTAACAATGTCAAGTGTTAAAACACATTATCACAACCATGTGTCCATAATACCATTTCGATGGAACTGATATCTAGTTTAAATAAAAAATCCATTAAATTTTATTAAGTTAGAGGCGGTGGTAATTAGTCCATCCACAATGGCTCCCACAAAACCCTTTTTAAACCTTAAGCATGCTACCATACACATACACAGTAATAAAAACGAATTTTGGAACAAAGAGGTCATAAATCCCTCTTCCAGTTGGGGTTAAACCCTAAAGTTTGATTTTAAAACCACTATAACTTATCCTGTGTGAAGCTGGAGCCTGAACTCCGTCACTGCTCCATTCCACAACCAAGAAGCCACATGTAATAACAAAACGAAATAGTTAGCATCGATGGTAAATGATTAATGGTTTTTAACTTGTATAACAGAGTAAGGTTTTAGTCGTTTACCTTGGCATTCTAAGACGCAATCCTGGGAAGAGATAACCATGTCGCCTTCCTCACTAGTGCTCTTAACCTGCAAACAAATAGTTTCAGTTAGAACCAAAATAAAAATAAATTAACATAAATAAGTAAGATAAACTTTGAATTTCCTTACCTAGTGGATTTTTAGAGAGGGGCAGGGATCGGCTCCTCCAGGATTTCCCTTATCACTCCTATCCTTGCATCAAAACAATGTAACATCAGTTTTTACAGTGAAATCACTTAACCATTTAAATAAAACCTTTTCGAGTTGAACAAAGTCCCCTTACCTAGTAAAGGAAATTTTATAGATGAATATGGTGGCGAGTTCTGTTGGAGGCGCAAACAACATGCTATAGGAGGTCATTGGATCCATGAAAACCACAGGTACACCTTGGAAAGCACCCAGGAAAAAGGCTATTGAAAGCATGGGAAATTTTTCACACACAAAACCTTATTACAATCGTGATTAACAGAGCAGAGCTTCGACTCTCATGAAATTATAGACCAAACACCAAAACAATGAAGGGTTCATACCAAAACCTTGACACATTAAACCATATTAAAAATTTGCAATCATGTTGTACAAGTGGACGACAGATATGCACTCTCGGGCCAGCGGTAAAGGCTTGGCTACGCTGTCAACTCGCAGCCAGGGAAGCACATTAAAACCCCAAGTCAATCAACATACCAATTATTTATCACAATCATAACTCACGGTCGATAGAAATCATGGAATACAATCATCGTTTCAAGCCAAGGATCGAACTTTGGGTTAAACCCCATATTCATTAACATATAACCATATAACATTATAACTAACGAACCTTTGTATTATATTAACAATTCAACTATGGCATAAAACCCATAATCCAAGGTTTAAACCATACAAAACATCCAAGCCTTGTCATATTAACCAGGTTGCGCTTTAGGACCAAGGTCCTTCCCATGTACATGTTTTAACATTTGCGCATGGGAACTAAGGTAAGCCATGTTTTCCTTATAGCACTTTATTACATGATAAAAGGTGGGATCAATACTATAACATAGTCCCCCAAGCCTTGGGGCTAAGCAAGCCTCCTTGCAAATCAAGATAAAAACAAAAGAAGGAAAAAAACTTCACCTTCGGGTGTGGTTGGCTGTATACTGTCAAAACTCAATAAAAACCCACAGATGGAGAAACATGTCATAAAGCAGTAATAATTATGTAAGAGACAATCCACGACATCAATAGTTAAACTCATGACATAAGTAACTAATTCTTACTAGGATTTTAAAGAGGTCGTTTTGGTTATATGTATATCAAAAAAATATTTATTTATGAATTTTGAGGTCTGTGGCGCTAGAGTTTAATGTAATTATTACAAGCTTGGGAAGAATTTATAGTTCATTTTTAGAAATTTAAAAAAGATAATAACTTAATTAATAAAGTTAATTAAAATAGAAATAGTAATAATCGCCCACCTTAGATAGTAATAAAATTAATATTATAAGACATGAAAAATTTGTAGAATAATAATGGGCCATAAAAATTCACTAACTAAATTAATCGCATTTAAATGTGGATTTGAATTTATTAGGAACTATGTTGTAGTAATAATTAAAATAAATTAAATAAACTCAAAGTTTTTGCTCAATTGGTAAGATGGATGTAATGTCCTTTTTTAAGAATTTTATTAAAATGACTAATTTTTCACTTTTTTCATATTTTGACCTTTGACTAGTTTTGATGTATAGGTCTCCAAATTGACCCAAATGCTCCCAAATATTCTCGGAAGGTGTATGAATGATACTAAGACTTGAATATGATATTCAAGGATGATTTATGATCCTCCAAATACTTCTTCAAACTTGTTTAATATTCTAGCCAAAGTAGGAGTTTTTCACTAACAAATTGGGGTTCCAATTCCCCCTGGGTAAATGTTGAAAATGGCTTCTTAAATGCTCCCAAACCCACTCGAATTTTTAAACAGAGGAATAGGATGTTTAAGGGACATTTTTAAGGTCTCATATGCATCATTATTTAGTTTATACAAGCTGTTATAACCCTCTCCCAAACAGCTACAAAATCACTAATTCGACCCATCGGGAAATGGAATCATATCTTCTCCAAATGCAATTAAACTAAGTAAGATGACTTCAAATGCTTAAGTGTTGAACATGAAACTTGTAATACTCATAAATGAAAGTTCGTTCATCATAAATATATCATAGAGACATCCTTCCATTTGAAATAATCAGCATTACCATGGCATACAACAATATAGTGGGGAAATGGTCATTATTTGCTCATTAATATTCACTTTTACCTACAACCCTTTGGTATTTCAACCTGGGAATTTTTTAGAATGAAGAATAGAGCATATTAAACATATTACAATCAGAAATGGACCAGGATAATCTCTCTCAAAGAATACAATATGTCTCCCAAAGCGCAATCCCTCCATGAGCAAGAATATAAATAAAAACTGGAAATGGTCGAGAGAAAGTGTTGCACTAGAAGGAACCACGAGCTTCCCTGTAGCTTACACTTGAAATACAAACTCCATGAAAGCTCCATGAAAGACCTGAGTGGCCTGTCCAAACACCAAATTAGATGGGAATCTTTCACCCTCGAAATTGGCTAAGGCAAGAAACTAGTCATCCACTAGCTCTCTCTCTTCACAAATGCAAATTTCTCAAATGATCAAAAGCCCCTCTCTTGGTTGATACCTATATTTTATAAACATCCTTAGCCTTATAAGGTTACCAATCCATCCACAAACTCAAGACAATTTGAATTAGGGTGTGTGCTCAATATTTTCCATGTGTCCTCCCTTTCCTAGCCTTCCATCTTCCCCCAATTCGAGTAGGAACCAATTCGAGTAGGAACCCATTGAGCTTCCCCAACTCAAATGAGCACCCTCTTGGATGCTATATTTAGACCTGACATGTCATAATGGTCATATTTCAACCTTCGGCTCTACAATATGTCATAAATGTCATAGAATATTCATCATTGGTGTCATAGATGTTAGGGAATTTAGCCCAAGTGTCCAAGAAGCTCGCATTTGACTCTTCCTCTCCCATGTAAGTTACATTTTCCTCCCAATTTGACCTATGATGCATATGGCCAATTGTATTAGCCTTCTAACTCATCCAAGAACATTAGGCTTCCCATGGATTCAAAATTGCAAGAGGAGGATGTCATATGGCACAAAAATTCTAGATTGTGTGGGCCCCATAATCTCCATGTGTCTCCATGCTCCATTGTCACTTCAATTTTCTCTTGTATTTATTTAATAAGCTCCATTATTAAATATTTATTCAATTCTAATGTCTGAACATCATTTATTAGCTCCCTTATTAAAATTCCAAATATATTCATCCAACCTAAGAAACCAGTAAGATTGATGGAATTGTCCTGCTATACAATTATTTAAATAGAAACATTACAATGGATGCACACTCTCTTACCTCCAATTTACTATTAGTTGGTTAATAGATTTATGTCACTTAAAACCATTATTATGTTCACTATTAGTGTCACTATCGTGCCTTAGGTTTACTCTTAGTTGGTTAATGAATTTATGTCACTATCTAGGTAAGGTAATACATTCATTGTGTTCACTATTTAGTTGGTAAGGTAAAACATTTATTATGCTTACTATCAAGATAGTTATCCCTAATTAATATGCTTGTTATACTTATACTAAAAATAGTTATTGTAAATTCATATTAATTATCTCGGATAAGTTTTATGTGTTTATATTAATATAGTTATTAGTTAGTTAGAGTATTAAATTCATGTTAATTATCTCGGATAAGTTTTATGTGTTTATATTAATGTAGTTATTAGTTAGTTAGAGTATTTTGCAATGTTGGATAGTGAACATTAGTCAATCTCCAAGATAAGGTAAAACAATTATTATGTTGACTATTAGTTTGTTAGTGGATTTTTGTCATTATACGGGATAGAGTTTATTAGTTTAGTTTTTAGACTGCTATCAAGATAGTTATCCGTAATTAATATGGTCGTTATACTAACAATAGCTATTGCAAATTCATATTAATTATTCGGAATAAGTTTTATGTTTTTCTAAATAAAAAATATTTAAATTTGATTAATTTACTTGAGAGATTTGTATTGCCCATTATTATTACGCAGCTTTTCTCATCAGATTGATTTTATTACTATTTAAAGTGGGTAATTGTTATTATCTCTATTTTAATTAACTTAATTAATTAATTAAGGTACCTTCTTTCTTAAATTTGTAATAATAAATTATAAAATTATTCAAGTTTTTGTAATAATTATATTAATTTTTAGTAAATAGATGATGTACAAACACATAATTGTAATATTAACTAAAGTGTAGTAACTTTAATAATATTAATTATTTGAGGTTAAGATTATTAAAGTAATTTAAACTCATACTCCTTTCCAGAGAGTAGAAAAATCAACACAATCAATTCTTTGTATAGCTGCAAAATTATGATGTGGATCACATATATTTTTTCCAATCTGGTGTAACACCTTCCCAGATTTTATATGAGGTTGAAAAGAATTTCATATATCATAAATATTATTATATGGAACATCAAATACCAAAGCTTCACTGTCTCCATGAAGATATGGGGCTATACTAAGAAAAGAATGAGCAACTAGGGAAAACTGGTGGATGTAAAAATCTGAATAATGGATGGACTTGAGATATGAACCATAAGTGTTTAGAACATATCCAAACATGTGTAATATAATCCAATGATGACTAAGTTCATATATAACCAACCATTGAAAAAGAGACAAGAATTGAAACCAGTTGATATAAGTAACACTGCATAAGAAACCAACGAGGAATCAACTAGTGAACTTGGGGTTTGTATAGTCTTAGGAGTACTCAAAGGTATGATATATGATATGGATGATGTCATAACATGCATATCAAACTGCAAAAATGCTTCTAAATCAGAAATATAACCATTTGAATGAAGTGAGGACGAGTTGCTTAAAGACAAGTCAAGATCTAGTGAAAAATCACAATCATTGGGAGATGAATCTAGGAGACTGATAGGTGGATTATCAAAGAAAGAAAATGAGATTTTTTAATCTGATATATTAGAAAATTGATTGGTATCAAAGATATGAGTAAAGTATTTAACTATGACACTCAAGGAATAGTTTATATCACCTTGGAACTGCGCACTATGACAGTGTTATGAGGAATCGGCGGGCTTCTCTAGCTCATCTAGAACATCGATGTTGTGCTTCTCAAGAAGATGAGACATTTATGTCCATATTATTCTTAAAACATTTCTTCTCAAGATGAAATCCCTTGCTGCAATAAGAACAATTGGATGTACTTCATTTCTTCTTGACTTTCTTCATAATTGAATCTTCATCAGTAGGCTTCGAACTTTCATCTTCAATTTCTGACTTTGGCTTATTCTCTTTCACAATTTGCTTCTCTTTGGATTTGGTATTCTTGATTCCTTGAACTATAAGAGCATGATCCTTGCCCTTGGAATATCCAAGAGAACCCATCTGGATCAATTTATCTTGCTCCTTTATCATTTAATCAAATAATGTACTCAAAGAAGACATTTTTCTATTAGAAATAGCAATCCAATTAGCATGAAAAGTAGACACAAAAACTGAGTATTCAAGACTCAATTTTGATAGAATGGAAAGTTCAAAGAATCAATTGATCTTGTTTCTTCTCAATCCCACATTACTTGAAAAATAGAACAAGTGGCATGATGAATTTGGTGAATAATCCTTCAATGGAATCAAAACTGTTGGACTCAATGAGAATAACTCATTCTCCAACAGATGCACTCTTATCTCATCTTGTACTCCAAAGAGAGACTCAAGTTTGGTCCATAATTGGTTTGGAGTGGTCAAACCATCTAGATGAAAGAGTATATCACAAGAAATAGAGAGGCAAAGCAATCCATAGGCTTCATCCAACCTATTACTCCACTTAGTTTTCTCAACAACATAATTTGGTTCGTTTTCTAAAGCCATAGAAACACTATAGAGTCCCTTACTACGCAATAGAATGTCAATTTTTTCTTTCCATTCATGATAGTTGAATGGATTTGGGATCATAGCTGAAGAAGAATCCATACTGAGATGATGCATTCACTAAAGATACTCTCTGCAACCTGCATAAATAAAACTAAGAGAAAATATTGTAAGTTGAATAACAAGCTCTTCTTCATAGAGCAATAGGAGACTGGATGCACTCTGATAGGGAGAACATATAGCTTCTCAAATCTATAGAAATTGAAAAACCTTGCACTCTTATACCATTTAGAAATTGCATCTCTGATACGATATAGAAATTGCAAAGAAGAAGCACAGGAGGTAGATATTGCTACAGGATAATTCTCACAAGCATGCACAAGAAAAATAGAGAGAATAATGAATAATTGATTAATGAATTAATGAATTGATTGATTATTACAATAGTAATACATTCTTATAAATGAAAATTAAGTTGGTGCAATACAACTCATGCTAGCTCGTAAATCAAGCTTACTAAATATGATAAACCCCATAGGTGGCTAAATCACTTCCCAACTCTGTCAAGGACCTCAGTAATTATATAAATCATGAGTGAGTTGTCAAGAGTGATGGAAAACAAAATGCCAGTCCTGGAATACTGATATAAAATCATGGAGGATGGGTTGGAAACAAAATATAGCAGTTTCCTAGTTGACTAGCTTTACCTTATCCACTGAAAAGATGGGATAAAGAAGAATAAAGACAGAATCTACAAGAAGGCACAATTATTAACTCTAGAAGTCAATGAAGTGGACAACATCAAACCAGAATCATGATAAAGGCGGTCCTGGGGTATATATGAAAATTATTGACCAAGTGGTGCAAGTGGATGACAACTATCTAGGCTAGTAGGTAGGAAATTAATCAAATACTGATTAAATATTTTATCCTAAGTATGAAGTGGCCCTTATAATATTCGCACAAAGTGATCATACTATAAGAAATGAAACCATACAGAGAAAGGTTGTACGAAGAAGACCATAGATCATATGCCAAGACTCCTTGAACAACACAATATTGCCCTCCCTGAAGACGCAAGGAAGGATGATTATGGAGACAAGACCGAAGATCATGAGAGATATCATGCATTAAAGGTTGGATTTTCAAAATATCATGCCTTCGTCATTGATTCTGTAGCCTCCAATCACATGGTTGCATTCAAAGAATCATTCTTCATTACAATTTGTTGATGGTCCAAGTATTCACATGGGATATGACACTAAAATCAAAGTTTAAGGGAATGGTTCAATCAAATTCAAGCATGGAGTGTTCAGTAATGTCCTCTATGTGCCATCCTTAGAAGCAAATTCGGTGTATTTATACCAAATGACTCATACAAGCTCACCAAAGTGAGTTGCATTTGGTCCTAAATCAGTGCAGATATCAAATATCTCAACTGGGAAGATGGTAGTGAAAGGTGTTGCAAACCATGCCTCCAAGGAATATGAATTCTCGCACTTTCTTCCATACTCAGATCTAGTGCAATCCCAGCTGCCATTTGTAAGGGAAGGTAAATTCATACTACCTAAACCTTTTGCATAAGATAATGTTTCTATTAATGTTTCAGATTTAGAATATGAAGCTGAGGGCCAAGTTGAATCAGGTTTTGGAATTGAATATGAACTTCAATTAGATCCAAACACTACTCCCAATCCTAGGCCTAAATGGGCTCAAAAGGTTATTGAGGTTGTTGAAAACATGACTGGAGAGTCATCTGAAAAGAGAATAACATTATATCAGTTTCAAAATGAGAGCCTTGCGCTATGTCAAGCAATCCACTTTTCCCAGAGAGATGCTTCATGATGGTAAGGTCTAATGAATAGTTCTGCTCACTAAAGAATAATGAGACATTGGATCATGTCACTCGAATTGACAAATTGGATGGAAAAATATACATGGAAAATCATCAGGGGCATATTGATTCTCTCTTGACATGCAAGCTAAGGAATCCATTGTGTGGGCTCAAGCAAGGCTTTAGGGAATGGCATCCCAAGTTCAATCCATCCATACTATCAAAGAGGTTCGAAAGATGCAAGATTGATTGCAAAAGAAGCAACAAATATTCTCATATCTGTCATCATATTTGAAGAAGGTGGAGAGGTTCACATGCACAATACCAGGAAAATAGTGCACACAAGGACCATCACACTGCATTACTACTCCACAGAGATGCAAATTGCAGAAATACTTTCATAATTTTTTTACTCAAGAAGAAATTTTATCTTGGTGTGAAATATTGAACCTAGATCCACTATTCGTTTTGAGTGGGGGGTTCCCATGAGGTTTACCCATTTTCCTCGATTTATTGAGCAGATACTTTTTGCATTAGATTGTATGGGTGACCTTTGGTCTTACTTGTCAGGGACCAAGTTTTCCAAGTTAGGATTAAGGCGAGTCTGATTCCACCTCACTAGTGCCATGGGGGACTCATATGTAGGCCACCTACCACCTGTTGTGCCAGTTTACATGATATTGGGACATCTAGAGAGAAATACCTATAATTTAGGAACCCACACTCTGTGCCACCAGCGGTTGTCCCTAGTCTATGTTCAATCGTTCTCCAATCAGCCACAGTTAGTTCACCTTTAGTCATCCTAGCACCACTTTTCCCTGATTTGAGGAATTTTGGCACATTTTCTCACTTAACTCGGTCAGTTAACTGAATGTGAAGTGATTTAGTCATCCGGAGTTGCATTAGTGAGTCTCTAGTGGTGTTTTTCCACAATTAGAGTTATCTAAATTCAATCCAAGGTAGGTAATTGAAATTATACCTAGTCGATTTGAATTCTCCTTATTGTATGATGATTGTATTACAGACGGATTAATGATCATTTATGTATTGTTATGCTGACCAAATTTTGTCTCTTGGTTGTTCAATTTTCACCATGGATGTTTGATTAGTGTACATGAAATTGATTCTCTCTCCTGTAAACCTGATTTTACAGTGAATTCATCCATGACTGAGGATCCTAAGCTTTGCTAAATTGAAAAAAAAAGGATTAATAAAATCCATCAAAACAAAATTTGCAGAAATACTATTTACCTCCTTCATATTTGGAAACTTTTTCCAAATTTTCAACCTTGTTTTTCTCATTGTATTAATCTTTGAAGTTGCATCTGAGTTGCCACACTTTGAGTTTTCAAGATTCCAATAAAGTTTCAAATAGGAACCACCATGCTTGTTTCTGCTCTACTATAATTAAAATCAGCTTCTCTAGTGGTGACTCAATCCCCATAATTCTTTCAATGCCAAAAATTGAAACCAATGAGACCAAAATCAAAACAAAAAATGATCTCAGGGTCCTATTTCTTGTATTCCACTTCAACAAATAGGAGTACTCTCTAAGCCATACCATTAGGAAAGAGAATTCCTAGATCCCACTGCCTTGCATGCATCCTTCCAAACATCATGATCGGAAAGAAGAAAACATCATCAAGAGGGATGGAAAAATCATAATACACTAGTGGAAGTTTATCACTCCCATGGAAAAACAAAATTTATGTGCAACTCTCCCAAAAAGAATGAAACTATGGAATGTAAAGCCAAATAAAATTGAGTCTCTTAAACAAGGCATGAAATTGCACACCATTAGGAATCATGCTAAAATGACATAAGAATGCATCATCAAAGAACCATGGATGCCCATGCAACTTCTTACAAAAGAAAAATGGTGTGTTCATGAAGTCTTTACAAATGCAAGCAATAATTTCACCCTTGTGGGTGTTCAAATCCAACATGTGTATACTCACCCAATTAATGGATGAAAAAACACTCCAAGTGAAAGGTCCAAAAGGAAATCTTGAGGCTTCCCCAAGTTCACAACTCCAATGGATCAACTCTTCCATTGGTTCCACTCAAATGGTTCAAGTGGATGAGGGAGGCATTAAAGGATTCAAGTGAATGCCTCTATTTCATATGTAAGGGAGTTGGTGCTTTAATCAATTCATCACAAACAAATGTGGGAGCCTCCCGCTCCTCAGGTGGCACCAACAAAATAAACCTTTCACTCAATTTTTATCCCCAATTGGTGTGGCTGAAAAAGAAGTATGGAGTGAAGAATTGTGAACCAACCTTACCTCTTTACAACTCTTACCCATCAAAATTTCGAATGCATCTTCTCCATCATTGGCTAGTCCAATTGTCGTGATATCATGTGCCTCCTCCAAGGCTCTACAACTCTCATGAAGAGGCAACTCATAATCCCTCTAAACAAGAACAAGTGATTGGTTCCCTTCTTGTTTGAATGTAGCCTGAAACAGAGAAACTATGTTTCAATGATACCAATAAAACGATTAAAAATCATTTTTACCAGAATAACCAACGTAAATAACACATATACTCCATGAATGGACAAATAATAGATAATTGATGATATTACAATGATAATGTTTACTTGTATAGATACCCATGTTGGGACCCCTTTCGTAAAGAGGCATAACCTTTGAGCAAGGTGTTTCCTCATTAAGTATTTAGTTTATTTAATTATTAATATTTATTAATGTTTATTTATTTATATATATTTCGTCCATTACATTGCCTTCCCATTAATGGAATCTTTGCCCTCAAAGCTTTATTGAAGACAAGGCTTACATCTAATTTCTTGCTTGTAATGTCATTTTCTAATCTTTTATTTTAGTACTTGCGACACTTGACGAAGTGAGACGATACGAGTTACAAATTCCAAAGAAAAAATGTCGCATCGTCTATGATGAAGTCCATCCGAGATCTATTTTATCGGAGGTGATTTTTTATCGATTTTTGGATAAATCTTCTCATTTTCTGCTGAGGTTGTATATTTTGTGTTCTTCGCTTCTGAGTTTATAACCCCTATGTTTATGTTCATTTTGACCCTATCGTTGCTCGAACTGATTTTTGTAATTTGGGTGTTGGTAAGGACTTCTTGTTGCTTGTTTTTCTGCTGGATTGAATTCCTTTTGAATTGTGATGGGAAAGGAATTCATATTTGTTTCTTCTTCCTCAACTAGAATTTGTTTTTTGGATAATCTAGATGCTTCCTTTTGGATTTGAACTAATTTGTTCTCTAATAGGTTATTATTATTCTGAATCTTCTCAAATTTTTCGTCTTGTGACTATTTGTCATCATTTCACTTCTCGATTTGTTCCTCTAGTTCTTGATTAACCTTCTTTAGGGCGTAATTTTATTCGTCTTTTCTCGATAAGTTTTGTTAGAGAGATTGAATTTTCTCTTTTAACTTTTGACTGCATTTAACTTTATCCTTTGCCTTCTTGATTTGTGGAAGTAATTTTTTATTATGATCTCTTAAACGAGAGATCTCTTCATCTTGTTCTGAATGTCCTTTTCGAAATTATTTCTCACAATTTCAGATTCCTTAGTTTGTTTGGTGGACTCTCGAATATGATCTTTCAACTTGGTGTTTATTGCTTTCCTTGTAGTATCCTAATTCTCTTTCCAATTTCTATGATTGCAACTGTGAGTTACCTTGCTCATCTTTCATAATAAAATATTTACCACATATTGGACAAGGGCGATTGCGATTCTTAAAAACTATCGGATATTGGAATTCCATTTCACAATAGGGACACTTAGTCCAAAATTTAGTTTATTTATGGAATCCATATTTCTTCAATATACACACATTGCTTCAATATCTTCCAAGACTTTATTTCCTTTTTTTATACTACTAATATCTTCTTTGATTTGGTCCCTTTTTTTATACTAATATCTTCTTTGATTTGGTCCCTTATTTTTCTTTTTACTAATATTTTATTTTTTATTTTTTTTATATCTTCTTTTTTGTTGTATAAATTAATAGTAATTAATACAATTAAATAATTTTTATTATCATTCACAATAATAGTAATTTTTTTATAGCTTTCAAAAAAAAATTGAAGTATTAATATTAAAATAAATTTTAATATTATTGTTTTTTTACAAGATTGTTAATAAAAATGTTGTACAATAATATTATTATTGTAATTTTTATTTTTATTTACGTTCTTTGGAGGGAGCAGACTGCGAGAAGCACAGAGGAAGATGAGAGGAAGTGAGCGGTGGACGAGCAGGTTGAAGGGGAGGCGGGAAGGAGGGTGCAGTGACGGAGTGCAGCGGTGAATGGGGAGTCTTGACGCATGAAGGGAGGAATGGATGAAGGGGGGGCATGGGCGTGCAGGCAGCACCTGCACTAACGTTGAGGGTGTCATGGAAGTATTGCGCGGGAGGATGAGCAGCGGGAGAAAATAGCGCAACAGCAGGGAAAGGAGGGAGTAGATGGCCGAGGGGAGGAGTAGTTTTTGGTAGCGATGTAGTATGCGGGTCAGAAGTGGCAAGGGTCGGTGGAACGAAGCACATGGGGTACAGGATGGAGGTTGACGCAGTGCAGACAGGGGATAAGGAAAGGTGGTGCAAACTGGTGGTTGGAGTGATGGTGAGGGTAACGTGATGGCGCGCGGGAAGAAGGCGGACATAGGAAGGCGACAAAAGGTGGGGATGCGTGGATGAGGGTGGGGTTTCGAGAGGCAGTGCCGAAGGGTATGTGGATACAAAAGAGGAGAGAGAATTCAATGGAGAAACGGTCGCAGGGTAGAGGGATGTGAGTAGGGCTGGCGTGGGGGCGCGAGCAGGTGTCGTGGGGTAGAGGGGACGTGAGAAGGGAGGGTGTGGATGAGGACGTAGATGGGAATAGGAGGGCATAGAGGAGTGTGGGTAAATTTCAAGCCGTGGTTAGCTGGAGGTTGATGCGGGGTGGATCTTCCATAGAGGAGGATCAAGGGAGGGTAGGATATGGGTAATGTTGTCGACGGATGGATGCGCATGACGCGGGTTGGAGGATAAGGTAATGCACAGGAGCAAAAAATGGTGGATAAGAGATGAGGAGGTGGTGTAGATGGGGTGTGGCCTGTGGGAGAGTTGGGAGATGTGGCATGTAGGTAGAATGAAGGGGGATGTTTGGATGGAGCAAAGAGAAGTGCAATGGAATAGAAGATGATGGACAGTGAAATGGAGAAAAATGAAAGAGGGCCAAAGGCATCAATTCTTGTTCAAGGAACACTAATGTAAATAAAATAAATAATCCATGTATGGATAGTAAAATATATTTGATAAGATAAGTGATGATATTACAATGAGAATTTTTGCTTGTATAAATACCAATGTTGGGTGCCATTTCCTAAAAAGGCATAACCTTTGATCAAGGTGTCTCCTCATTAAGTATTTAGTTTATTTAATTATTAATATTTATTTAATTTTATTTATTTATATATATTGTGTTCATTACATAGCCTCTTCAAGCACCTACATATCAACATGTACCTCATGTTCCACCATCAAATTAGGTTCCTCCTTTGTAACATAAATGCTTTCAGTCATTGAATGACAGTTTGATATGTAGGAGGGTGTGAATTACCCTTGCAACCTCTCTTGAAGTTGCTCAATCTGCACCATATATTTTTGGAGTGCATTTTGGGTGGAATTCAACTCATTTAAGGGCTTGTCATTATCTTCTAGGTTCTTAAAGGTTAGTCCATGATACAAACCAACAAGATCAATTGAATTATCTCTATCAAAAAGAAAATTCAAAAAATTACCTTTGATGTTATCCTGCTAAATTTTCTCAATGTCCTCCATGGAATATTTCTCCCCCATGCTCCAATAAAATTTTGAGACCAAAGCATGTGTGCCATGGAGATTCTTTAGGGCCTCTTGAATCTTCTTTTCATCCATCCTCAATTATCCTTCAAGAAAAATAGGCTCATGTTGAGGAACCTCCTCTTCTTCTTTCTTCTTGATTTGCTCAACTTCTTGAAGCTCAAGTGGTGATTGTTAGAATTCTAAATCCTTGATGGTAGCAATAATTATATAAACAAACTAAGAATCTAAACACACAATTAACCTCACTGGGAATTGCAGAGAATTAGCATAAGGAGAGAAGAAGAGGAATAATTAACACACATTAAGGAATGATCAATAACTGATAATTGATATTATTACATTGGTAATACATCCTTATAAAGTAGAATTTATTTGATGGAAGAAAACTTGTTGCTAGCTCATAAATCAGACTTACTAAATATGATAAACCCCTGTAGGTGTCTAAAGCGCTTTCCTAATATATCAAGGACCTCGCATGAGTGGGTGATGATAAGTGATGGAAATACTTGATAATCCTAGAATATGGAGAGAAAATAATGGAGTATGTGTTAGCAATAAAGGATACTAAGTTTCATAATTTATTGGCTTTACCTTATCCATGGAAAAGCTAGAATAAAGACAGAATCTACAGGAAGGCGTGGTTACTAATTCTGGAAGTCAATAAAGTGGACAGGATCAAACTAGAATCAGGATAAAAGAGCTCATGGTGTATATATGGAAAGTGTTGACCACGTGGTGCAAGTGGATGCCAACTATATAGGGTAGTAGGTAGGAATTTAATAAAAAATGATTAAAATATTTTATCCTAAGTTATGAAGTGGGTTTATTATATTCCCACACCCCCCTTTAAGTATGAATTTATGATGTTTATGTATAAAATAATTAGATGCATATGGTGTATATATGTGTATATAGGTGCATATAGGGCCCTGCAATAAGGCTATGGTCACCCTTTACAATTATTCATGTCCAGAAAAGCTGAGGAAAGAGGAAAAAACACATGGGAAAAATCCTCCCTCAAGGAAGAAAAAGGCACAAAATTTGAAATATGTCTTCAGTATATCTTTATCTTCACTTTAATGAGATGAACGAACTTCTTATGGTGAAATAATTTGATGAATAAATCATGAAATCCATGATCATGCGCTATAGTGTAGAATCAGCAAGAAAGAAGATGAGAGACTCCTTGTATATCATCATCTGATGAAGTATGAGAATTATTTGAATGTTTCTTGATTCTAACAAAATATTATCTGCAAAAACAAACTGAAATTGAAAATATATATGTGCATACTCCTTCACAAAGAGTACAAAAATTAAGACAAACAGTAACACAATCAGTTCATTGTATAGCTGCAAAATTGTGATGTGGATCACATAACAGTCTTCCAATATGACGTAACACATTTCCATATCTGATATAAGGTTGAAAATACTCTTATATATCATAATTATTATAATATGGAACAACAAATACAAAGGCTTCAGTGTCTCCATGAGGATATAGGGATAGTCTAGGAAAAGTATGAGCAACTGGGAAACACTTACAAGTGTAAAAATATGAATTATGAATAGAATTGAGATATGAACCATAAGTGTTTAGAATATATCCAAACATGTGTAAGATAATTCCAATGATGACTAAGATCATATATAACCAACCAGTGAAAAATAGGCAATACTTGAAACCATTTGATATAAGTATCACTGCATAAGAAACTAATGAGGAATCAACTGTGAACTTGGGGTTTGTATAGTCTTAGAAGTATTCAGATGTATGGTAGATGGTATGGATGGTAGTATGGATGGTGTCATGCATTGCATATCAGCCTAAAAATATGCTTTTAAATCATAATTATGTAGTGAGGAATAGTTGCTTAAAGACAAGTTATGATCTAGTGAAAAATCACAATTATTGAGAGATGAATCTAGGAAACTGGTAGGTGGATTATCAAAGAAAGAAACTGATATTTTTTATTCTGATGTATCAAAAGGTAAATATATATCAGATATATGAGCAACGTTTTTTACTCTGGCACTAAATTGCGTAGTTTATATCACCTTTGAATTATGCACTATGACAGTGTTTTGAGGAATCAGTGGGATTCTCTAGCTAGTCTGGAACTTCGATGTTGTGATTCTCAAGAAGCTGAGATATTATTTCCATATTCTTCTTGAAAAATTTCTTCTCGTGATGAAATACCTTGCTTCAATAAGAACACTTGAATGTACTTCCTTTCTTCTTGACCTTCTTCATTGAACCTTCATCAGTAGGCTTTGAACTTTCATCTTCAAAATCTGACTTTGGCTTCTTCTCTTTGATCATTTGCTTCTTGATAACCTTTATTCCTTGAACTATGAGAGCATGATCCCTTCCCTTTGAAAATATAAGAGCACCCATCTAGATCAGTTTATCTTTCTCATTTTTCAGTGAATCAAAGAATGTACTCAAAGAAGGTTTTTTCCAATTAGAAATAGCAAGCCTAGTAGCATGAAAAGTAGACACAAAAACTGAGTATTCAGGACCCAATTTTAATAAAATGGAAAGGATCAATTGATATTTCTTTTTTTCAACCCCACATTGATTGAGCAATAGAAAAGTGACTTGAATTTAGTGAAGAAACCCTCAATAGAATAGAAACTTCTTGGACTCAATGAGAATAATTTATTTTCCAACTGGTGCGCTCTTAACTCATCTTGAACTCCAAAGAGATGTAGGATTATTATTAATCATCCCTTTATCTCCTTTGACCACATAAGGTATATTTTATTAATTTCCCTATCTTGGGAGGTCTCATCACTTCACCAGTGCATGGGGGACATGACTAGTGGACATATGCCACTTACTGCACCTATTTGTATGCATTTTGGAGCTCCATGGATCAAAACCTATTGTATAGGAACCCACTCGAAGTGTTGCCAATAGTGTCCAGCAGTTGACTCTAGTAGGTCATCATTTATCCTTAGTTAAACTTTGATCCCCATCAGTTAGATCACTTCTAGTGTCTCTAGCTCCATTTTGCATGATTCAAGGGAATATAGGTGCCTTTGTTCACCTACCCCTTTTAGTTAACTGATTGTAATTGGTTATTAACTATTTTATTGATCTGGAGTTGCACTAGTTAGCTATAATGGTGATTTTCCCACTCCAAGTTAGCTCTAGATTCAGTCTAGGTTGGGAGATTCAACTACCTGTGTAGGTATTCGAATTATTCATTGATGTTGTATTATATATTCACCCATACTGTGAATAATCAATTAATGGAAGATTTCTCGTAGTGTTCTTCCATCATTCTTCTCTTATTTTTCTTGTGCAAATCTATGTGAAGATAATTTTTGTCCCAAGATCTTCGTGTCATTATCTAATATGGTATCAGAACCTGGTCAGGATATTCGAATCTCCCTCGGATATTTCCATTGATGCACTAGAAACAACTAAGTTTCCACATAAATCCTACAATCTTTTCCTTGCTAACTCTCGATTATGTGTAGAGAAGTCTTTGCAGGTGTGACGAACTCTGAATATGTGCTCATTATTGAAATAGAGGTTGATTCATCTTACAAAAATCTTCTTTCTAGTTTTGTGCGGGTACAATTTTAACAACAAAATTTGAAAATCACAGTCAACTTTGAAGAGGTACCATGACCTATACATATCATCTTAGAGGGACTACCTTATCTTATTTGAAAGGTATTTTCATGATCTGAAATGGGTTTTCGTGGAATCCAATTTGAGTCTCTGGTTTGAGATATATGTTCAGTTGAACATCGGAGGTTTTCAACAGCTCGTCTATGTCCATACCCTCTATTTATACTTGATATTTCTCACTCCACAAGATGATATAGGTCAAGTTCCTTATATGAATCATTTGAAATATCTATTCTATATCTCAAATGGGTCTTCGACAGAATTTGATTTCATTTCCTGTAGAAGAAGTTGTGATTGAATTGGCAACATGACATCAATCACGTTTTTTATTTTTTATTTAAACTTACATACATGATTTGATTTACATGCACATCTTCTTGGATTCAAAGTTGTTCATGAATTTGAAGAAGAAAATTGCAGAAACCTCTATTGTACAAATTCAATATGGATTCGAGAGGATCAATTTCTCTTCTTATTCCATTCACAAGTTATTCAGAGTAGAAATTGAAAATGATTTCATCTCTAAGGAGTCAAGGTCTCTATGAAATATCTATTGAAATTGGTAAAGAGTCTTATGAAGAGCTAAACGACTAGATAAATGGTTGTGATAGATATTTTGGAACTATATGTTTGGCTATTTCTCCAAGCATGTGCTACCTAATTGATTTTGTTGGATACCCAAAGGATCTCTAAACAAGATTGGATAGAGCCTTTGGTAAGCACAATGAGGATCATTCTAGAAATTTAAAGAGTTCTTCTAGAACCTCCTCAAGAGTTCTTCCTTCCAAAGTCTCGGCCTCAAGTCTCTCTGATGAAGTTGTTCAAAATGAAGAAATTGTAGAATCTTCAACCAATTCAATTCAAAACCATACTCATTATGTTGTTGTTCTAGAAATTGTTGATAAATTTGATGTCTTTTATTTTCATGTAGCTACTCCGGAAGAGGATATTTGAACCTCCATTGTTGAAGAACTATCCTTCCATCCCACTGAGTCTTCAACTGATTCAATTCAAAACTAGACTCATTCTATTGTTGCTCTTGAAATTTTTGAGAAATTTATTGTTCGTGTTTTCATGCAGCTACTCCAGAAAGAGGAGATTCAAACCTCCATTGTTGAAGAACTCTCCATTCACTACAACAAATCCTGGAATTAGTGTCCATTTTTAGTGTAATTTATTTTACATTGAGTCGTCAAACTAGACGCTAAATGGGACGTGTCATGGACAAAACTTAAAGCGTCTCAAAAAACGTTTTTTTTTTCTTCCTAGATAGCATCCTTTATGACGTCCAAAATAGTGTCTATTTTTGTGCTTCCAGAATAGCGTCAAACTTTGCTTCCTAAAGAACGTCGAGGTTTGCTTCCTAAATAACGTCATATTTGTCTTCCTAGGGAGTGTCTGCTTTTTCTTCTTAAATGACATCCCCGTTAGTGCCATATTTGCATCCTTAATAGCACCATGTTAGCATCCAATATTTCATCCATTTTTGCTACCACTTTAGCATCCCATTTTGCACCATGTTTTACTTCCAAATATGTGTCAATTTTTGCTTCCAAATTTGCACCAATTTTTGTTTCATTTTATTCTTTCTTCCTTTTATTAATTATTAATTATATCAGCTAGGTTAACATAACAATAATATTAATTTTACAATATAAATTTACATAAAATTGTTAATTTTAATATACAATTTTAATTCATTATTAAAATTCAATAATTCAATATATTAAGACAAGAAAAACCATAATGTTGTCTTAACTCATTTACAATTATTGATCACAAATAATTCTTAAAATTGTAGTTTACATATTTATTACATGAATTTATTTATAATATTAATTACACATTATAATTATTTTAATATGCTAAAGATATGTAAAATGTTATAAATTAAAGTTAAGATTTTATCTATGACTAAAAATTAGAGATGTTGAAATAGTTTGCCATATGAATTGATGGTCAAATAATTTCTATGATGCATTTCATTTGTTTATATTAATAATTTTTAATACCAGTCACTTTAACATAACAATAATATTAATTTTACAATATAAATTTACATAAAATTGTTAATTTTAATATATAATTTTAATTCATTATCAAAATTCAATAATTTAATATATTAAGACAAGAAAAATCATAATGTTGTCTTAACTCATTTATAATTATTTATAATTATTGATCACAAATAATTCTTAAAATTGTAGTTTACATATTTATTAGATAAATTTATTTATAATACTAATTACACATTATAATTATTTTAATATGCTAAAGATATGTAAAATGTTATAAGTTAAAGTTAAGATTTTCTTTTTGACTGAAAATTAGAGATGTAGAATGTTATAAATTAAAGTTAAAAAAAAATTATGACTGAAAATTAGAGATGTTGAAATAGTTTTGCCTAAAAAATCGTAATTTTGTTTTAGATATGAACAAAATTACATTAGCATATGTATTAAAGGTAGATAAGTACCTCATACATTGTCAACAAAAAACAATTTAATGTTTTCACAGTATCACAAAACTTTTTACAGTTTTTACATCCGGTAGACTATTCACAAATTAATCTAAACAAGCTTTAGCCACAAAAAATAGATTACATATATCATATATCAATAAAGATATCCACAAAAAGTTTGTCCATTAATCCCTGTTCAAAACAACAAGCACTTGTTCCTCATTGAACGGGATAGTAACTATAACTACCAGCCATATCTTGTTCTAAGATCTTCCAACAGCCAAACGGAGCTGTGTGGCTTCCTTGGAAAGTTTTTCAGCCACCTCACAAAAAACAGATTACATATATCATATATCAATAAAGATATCCACAAAAAATTTGTCCATTAATCCCTGTTCAAAACATCAAGCACTTGCTCCTCATTGAACGGTCAATGATAGTAACTATAACTGCCAACCAGATCTTGTGAACAAGATCTTCCAACAACCAAAAAAAAGTTGCGTGGCTTCCTTGGAAAGCCTGTCAACCACCCCATTTCGTTCCCCTATTATCTCGAAGCACTCAGACTGCTAGCAATTTTAGGTCGAAATGCATTTGGATTTCGCTAGTGTAGCCTCAACAACTTCCTGTCTCACAACATCATTCTCAACATTATTACAACAATTGAGGCAATTGCAACTATCACAATAAATTCCAGATGCAAAGCATTCGCAATACAATTTCAGACACCATGAGTTCTTGCGAATGCACTGTTTTGATTTTTTTTTAGTGCCTTCCTTCAAGTCAAATACTGCTCTTGGCCTTGGTGCCCTTGGAGATTCTATTTTTACAACAACCGGTGGCACAGTTCACAATGGGGGCTAGAGAAGCCAGAGACGAGGGCGGGGCGCAAGAACCTCCATAGAATGATGTAAAATCCAACTACCTAACAAGATTTTTCGCTGGAACATCCTCCACTTGCTTCTGTTGTTGTTGAACGGAAGAATCCCCCAATTGCTACAGAATCATCATTCTTTCTACAATATCCGTCCCCAAGCCTTTATAAATCGCAGAGCAAAGAAGAATTTTGCTGCTCGTGTTAGCAAATTCTTCCCCCTCTCCCTCTTGCATGGTCAAATCATTTCTATAATGCATTTGATCAAAATTTAAAATTCAGGATCCCATAGTATTTCAATTGATTGGTGATAAAATGTTAGCCTCTCGCACATTCAACACATCAATATATATATTCATTGTAATCTTTAAAAAAGAATTGAATGATCAATTTTGAATATGTGTTGGTAACTAAATTTGTAGAACTTGAGATTTATACACATTTTCATATTAAAACTTATACTATTCAATTAAAAAAATCTCTCTATATATAATAACATAAATCTCAAAAATGATATATATCCATTACTAACCAATATATAAATATATTATTATTTACACAACTACCACTTATTTCATGATAATAAGAATCGTGATGACTTGAGGAACCTAAAACCATGCTGTCCAAATTTCCTTCTTTGCTTAATCTTCTATGTTAATTCTTTTACCAAGATTTTTGCACAAAACATCAATGAGGTATAATCTTGTTTAGTATCCAAAAGGAGCATGCATTTAATTCTTTCCATAACCAAGCATAAGGATGTGTGCTCGTTTCTATATCCCCTTCACACTTTAGGGACTGCAATCTGGTCAACCATATTATATAGAGCCAAATACCTGCAACCATGTGTGCTCGTTTCTATATCCCCTTCACACTCCAGGGACTGCAATCCAATCAGCCATATTATATAGAGCCTAATACCTGCAAACAACATCTTGATCATAGATAGTTTTTTCTTGCGCTCTTCAACCAAGGAATGAGCTCCTACAAGATGGGATACACGATTATGAGAAGTAATAATCAACACAATACACTTTCAAGGAATGAAGGAAAAATACAACAATTGATTATACAAATAAACTTAAAACCTCGATTCGGCCAAATTGATCCAATAATCATGCCTCCATAATCTTATTCTTTGCACATATGTATCAAGGAAAAAGGAAAAATGAAATAGAGGGAAAACTAGTTTTTTTTAATGTTTCTAATCATAAAAATTTAGTAACTAAGGGAAATTCTTTCTTTGCACATATGTATCAAGGGAAAAGGGAAAATGAAATAGACGAGTTTTTTTTATTTTTCTAATTATAAAAATTTAGTAACTAAGATAATTTTCCATTATTATATTGATGTTTCCAAAAACATTTGTAAATCATTTTAAAAAGTTATATAATGTATCAAAGGGAAAAGGGAAAATGAAATAGAGGGAAAACAAGTTTTTCTTATATTTCTAATTATAAAAATTTAGTAACTAAGGTAATTTTCATTTATTATATTGATGTTTCCAAAAACATTTATAAATCATTTTAAAAAGTTATATAATATTTTTAATATTGATAAAACAAAAATCGGGCATTATAATGAAAATAGATAATTACAATTTAAGAAATAAAAAAACATTAATAATTAAATACTAAAAAATTTAACATTTTAATAACAAAAATAATAACCAATATATCTTATATAATTTTAAGTAACCATTTATAAACAAACAATTTGTTCAATGTAGAGACAACCATAGTCGAGTTCAATAATACCATTGCACAATATCATGAAATATTTTAGTTTTGAATATATGTAAACATTTTCATTATAAACTAATTTAAATATGATTCATAACATAATAATATGATATAATTTATTTTTAGATCTTACATTGCATAAAAGCTTAATGGACGGATTGTTAATAGTTGAATATATTTATTTTTATCTTAACATTTAAAAAATGTAGAATTAAAGATATGTTTTAGTTGAATATATTTATTTTGTATATTAACATTTTTTTTAAATGTATAGTTGAAGATATGTTTTAGTTGAATAAATTTATTTTTTATATTAACATTTTAAAAAATGTATAGTTGAAAATATGTTTTAGATAATGATTAAAATAATGACCAATCAAATTGACCTATTTTTTTAAAGGTTTGTTTTGAGGTATAATTAGAATTATCTTTGTGAGAATGGAAATAAAATTTATCCAAGATACTTTTATCCCAAAGAAAAGGTAAGATCGGATCTAAAAGATTGATCATTTTTTAAATTTTTTTACAAATTAATTATGTTATTCTAATTATAACAAGTTAATGGTGGATCTACGTACTTAGTGAGGGATCAAATCTCTTAGGTACACTTGTGTCTTCAAGTTTTTGCAATGTAAAAAATGGTTGCACCTTAGGCGATTCTATCCCTCTTGAGATGTGATACATCTAGAGTTAAGATGGAACTAAGTAGGTTTTTTTTTAATCTATATATATTAAGGACATAGAGAAATAAAAACAAAACTAAAATACAAATCTTACAATGTTTAAAATATAAAGATTAAGAGGGATCTATGCTAGGTTATTTTATTACTATATAGTTTTATTATTACACTTGATAAACCTAGATACATACTCATTACTCAATATAAGGAGAATAATGAGAAATGAGGGAAGTGGAACATGAAACAAAATCTATGTGTGCATACATGATGCATATGTGGTAGTTATGTGATAGTCACACCATTCTATAATAACAATATTAGATGTTATAGATGTATGTGCAACCATTCATGGGCTCAAGTTCCACCAAACTATATTGTAGAGAAGGAAAAAGAGTTCACATATGAGTGTCTATGTAAATAGGGATTCTACGCAAAAATGGTGGTTGATTACTCTTATAATAGAGTTGTACCACCATGTAAATGGAACTAATATCATTACTCATATGAAACTGATACCCTTAAGGGGCCATGTGTGGTTGGTGGATACAATCTTCTTAGGATTAGACGGATAGAAGATTATTTTTGGGACAAAGGATTAAGTTTCTTTTTATGACCATGTCTAAGGCCCCAAGGCCCCAATACATGGACACATAATGCCATAAATATCTCTATGAGGTTATGCATGGTTTTTAGAGACATTTTTCATGGCTATGGATGCCTTAATGATTTGTTTAGGTACAAATTCATTGTATTATTCCCTAGAACATCATTCCTAGGCAATGAGACATGTAGATACTACTAAAAAACACATGATGAAATTGGTATCTCAATCATAGGAAAATTATACCCTCGGGGGGCCATGTGTTGTTTCTTAAGGCTATTGTTTCTTAAGGCTATTGTTTCACCTCTATATGAATAAATTGTTCCTTTATGGCTTGGTTCAAGTATACCCCCTTGATAATGTCCATGGACCCAAATTCCCAATACTTGGATACATAGCACCATGGATACTCCTATGAAGTCATATGTGATGCTTAAGGAATTTATCATGGTTGTAGATGCTTCAATGGTTTCTTTAAATCCAAAGGCATCATCTTCTTCCATATAACAACATCCTCAATAACTGAGACATGTGTGTACTACTCAAAACCACCTAATGGTAATTGCATCATCATTCATAGGCCACTGATACCCTTAAAAGGTTATTTGTGGTTGGTGGAAGGAACATTCTTAGCTATTAATGACTACAAGCTTCCTTTAGGGCCCAAGGTTCATATGTCCTCCATTAACCATGTTGAAGGACCCAAGACGTAGATACATAGTACCATGAATACCCTTATGAAGTCATGCATGATGCTTCAATACATTGTTCATGGATTTTGATGCATCAATGATTTTCTCATGTTCAAAGGCATGGTCTTATTCCTTGCAACATAATTCTCAAGGCCATGACATGTGCACATACTACTCAAAACCATCTAATGGAACCAACATCCTCAATCATAGGCTAATATTACTCTTAGGAAGCCATGTGTGTTTGGTGGAGGAAACCTTTGTAGCCTTGGATTCCTAAAAGATTCCTTTAGGTCCCAAGATTTATGTCTCCTACATTGATCTTGTCAAAGGAACTAAAGACACAATACTTGCATACATAGCGCCATGGACACCCTTGTGAATTCATGCATAGTTCTTTGAGGCATTGTTCATGGATATGTGTGCCTCAATGTATTCTTTAGGGCCTAAGACATTGTCTTCTTCCCTATAATTCCATTCCTAATTCCCTAGGACACCTACATAAGGATATTTATTTCTTCTTATGAGTCCAATTGAGGACTTGAGATCCATCCCATTGTGCAAAAACGCTAAATTGTGTATATATCCAACTTTTATCACATATATCCACTTTAAAGGGTGTATTTTATGTTTCATGGTTTTGATCATTGTCCATTACGTTAATGATCTTATCTTAGTGTATTAATCTTATTTTATTGAGATACATATGCCATCAATCCTAATCTGTCGTCAGTATATGTCCTTCCAAGAATATTTTTGTATCTGAATATTGGTTCATCGATTTTAGAATGAGATCTTGACGCCATCCATTTCAACCATTAAACCTTAGTTTGTAAACATCATCTGCATCAATTCTGAATCAAGTCATGAGTTTGAATAGATCACATTTGAAACCATGAGGGGTCTGTTCTTTTCTCCATGCCAATATGCCAAGGACGATATAAACCCTCAACACCACATTCCCCTCGCCTTCACTCTGTGCTACCCTGCTAAATTCCACGATGACAACGTTGAAGACCACAATGCCAATCGCAGGAAACCGTGAGGGTATGTTCTTTTATCCATGTGAAGCTTCCAAGGATGATATAAACCCTCAATACAACATTCACATTGCATTCACTATGTGCTAGCCTGCTGAAGTCAACGACGACAACATTGAAGACGATGATGCCAATTGCAGGTATTTTGACATTTTTTGGCGCCCACATATGGATTTTTAGTTTTTTTAAATTGGTGTAAAATGATTTTTTTCAAATTTTAATCTAAGGTGAAGATATGGCTAAAGCAATGCCAGTACTAAATGACACATGGATGGAATGCACACATTTTAGTTTTTAGTTTTTCGAATTTAATGTAAAATGATTTTTTTTCAAATTTTAATCTAAGGTGAAGAGATGGATAAAAAGAGTGAGTATTAAACGACACATGGATGGAATGCATGAAATATGAATTAAAATATTATCATAAGTATTTTTCTAAGGAGATGAATCAATAGATTATTTGGCTTAGACTAGACACTAAATGTAAAAAAAAAATCACTTGTTGTAGCTTATTTGCATCAGACTTTAAGGAAAAATGTTTCTATAACTTTCCATCTCCTAGTATGGTACACCATAATATGGATTTGTAAGCTTCATCATTTTTGTAAAACAATGATGAATATATTTCTAACCCTCAATAGAAATGATAACGTTTTCTTAAAGCGTATCAATTGCCATAAATGAATATTTAAGGGGGCAAGGAATGCTATTGAAAGTAACCTTACAGTGATGTTAACATAGACAATGAAATACAACCAATTGTACTATTTTCTTAGCATCACAACGATGGCCCTTCAATGAATAACCAACAATAATGGAATTTCATGACATGAACATCTTATTTAGGAAACTCATATGGCCTTAGACCCTATCCAGCCTTAAAGTGCATGGTATAAAGATAATTTTTGGCTTATATGTGTTGCATGGTCACCATTACAAGTTTTCATGCACCAAGGATGGTTCTTGATGGCTTAACATGGTCAAAGGAGACACACCAATTTCTTACGGTCTAAAAAATGATTTTAGTGCTCATGGACCATGCACTTTGTATGAAACCACCATGAAATCCTTATAAAGAGAATGTTTGGCCTGCATGTATTGGATGTGCGTCATTGTAATGAAGATGATTATTGAGGCCCTAGATGTCGTATGAGGAAGATCAATGTCTTAGGTTTTTGGAGGCTATTCTTGGCGTTATATGGGATGTTTTTTTGGACGCTAATTGGGACTTTAATTTGGATGCTAATTGGGATGATAATTGTGATGCTAATTGGGAGGCTAATTGAGACGTTAATTGGGATGCTAATTAGCGTCAACTTTTAAAACGTGAAGCTAATTGGGACGCTAATTGGGACGTTAATTGGGATGCTAATTGGGACACTAATTAGGACTCTAATTATCGTCCAAAATAATGCCAACTTTTAAAAATGGATGCAAATCACGCCATTAAAAGCGCCATCCCGTGGAAAAGGGTCCACTTTGACCAAAAAATGATGAAAAATACACTAAAAGTGATAGTGGACACTAAAAAGGAAGCTAAAAGAGACGCTAATCACAGGGTTTTGTTGTGGTGATTGAGTCTCTCACCTTAATTTGTTTGAATTCAAATATTCAAGACCTCTCAATTATGCTTGTAACTGATCTCATCAATTTTTGTGAGAAAAATAAAGCACCTCAAGGCTCTTTCAAAGTTGATCTTGGGGATTTGATGTCAATATATCCTTATGAATTGTTGATATTAAATTTTGTGTTTTCATGGATATTTTTAGAAGCTACATCATATTTTGTATCTCAAGCATTCGCTCTCCATAGTCCTTGGTATTATGTCTCTTCCTGCTCAATCACATGCTCATCTCCTCACAGTGATAGAAATGATTGAAACCTCTTGTATTCACTTGGATGCATGCTCCTCTCATCTAGAGATGAATCTACTTCACATGGTTCAAAGTATCAAGCACATCAATACTCATTTGAACTTGATTTCAAGATCAATTTGAATGAGCGTTCTTTTTTTCTCTTTTGTGATATTATCTCAGTTGCTCTACATGGTCCCAGAATTTATTATTCACATGTCTTTCAAGTTTAGCATATTCTTCTTCTCCCCAAGAATAAAATCCCTCTAGACATATAATCAAGTTCACACCTACTTGGATTTGGAGTAGTTTACTTTTGGTGATCTCAGACCATTTTTTAGGAAGGATTTTCCCCATGAGGTTTTTTCTTTTCCCTCAATTTTTCATGGAGAAATAATTTTTGCAATTAGATTGTAATGGGTGACCTTTGTTCTTAGCTACCAAGGCTCAGGTAGTCCAAATTTAGGATTAAAGGGGAGTGTTATGATTATTAGTAATCCTCCCTTTGTCTCACTTGACCACATAAAGTCTATTTGATTAATTTCCCTATATAGGAGGTGTCATCACTTCATCAGTGCATGGGGGACATGACTAGTGGACATCTTCCACTTACTGCACCTATATGCATGCATTTTGGAGCTCTAGGGATCAAACCCTATTTTTTAGGAACCCACTGTGAGTGCCACCAATAGTGTCCAGCAATGGACTCCAGTCGGTCATCAATTATCCTTAGTTAAACTCTGATCCCCGTTAGTTAGATCACTTCCAGTGTCTCTAGCGCCAGTTTGCATGATTCAGGGGAATGTAGGCGCCTTTTTTAACCTACCCCTTTAGTTAACTGATTGTAACTGATTGTAATTGGTTATTAATTGTTTTAGTGATATGGAGTTGCACTACTTAGCTATAATGGTGATGTTCTCACTCCTAGTTAGCTCTAGAGTTAGTCTAAGTTGGTAGAGATATTTGAATTATTCATTGATGTTGTATTATATATTCACCCATAATGAGAATAATAAATTAATGGAATATTTCTCATATTGTTCTTCAATCATTATTCTCTTATTTTCCTTGTGCAATCTATGTAAAGACCATTTTTCTACCAAGATCTGCCTGTCAGAATCTAATAAGAGAGACTCAAGTTTGGTCCATACTTGGTTTGGAGTGGTCAAACCATCTAGATGAAAGAGTAGACCAAAGGAAATATAGAGGCAAAGTAATCCATAGGATTCATCCAACCTATTATGCCACTTAGCTTTCTTAACAACAGAATTTGGTTTATTTTCTAAAGCCATAGAAACTCTATAAAGTCCCTTACTACGCAATAGAATGCCAATTTTGGAGTTACATTTATGATAGTTGAAGGGATTTAGGATCATAGCTGAAGAAGAATCCATACTTATATGTTGATGCACTCAAGAAGAAACTCTTTGCAAACTGCACAAATAAAACTGGGAGAAAATCGTGTAAGATTAAATCAAGCTCTTCTTTAGAGAGGTATAAGAGACTGGATGTGCTTTGATATAGAATACAGATAGATAGTCAACTATGTAGAACTTGAACAACCTTGCACTCTGATACCATTTTATGATTCTAAATTCTTTATGGTAGTAATAATTCTATAAACAAGCTAAGAATCTAAGCACACAATTAATCTCACTGGGAATTGCAGAGAATTGACACACATCAATGAATGATCAAAAAACGATAATTGATACTATTACATTGGAAATACATCCTTATAAAGGATAATTGAGTTGATGTAAGACAATTCATTGCTAGCTCATAAATTGGACTTACTAAGTATGATAAACCCCCATATGTGGCTAAATCAATTTCCTAATCTATTAAGGACCTCGCGAAATAGCTAAAGTGTGAGTGAGTAATGATAAGTGATGGAAAGACTTGTTAATCCTAGAATATGGAGAGAAAATAGTGGAGGATGGGTTGGAAACAAACTACAACAATTTTCTAGTTAACTAGCTTTACCTTATCCACAGAAAAGATGGAATAAAGCAGAATAAAGACAAAATCTGTAGGAAGGCACAATTACTAATTCTGGCACTCAATAAAATGGACAGTATCAAACCAAAATCAGGATAAAAGCACTCATCGGGTATATATTGTAAGTTTTTCATTCCAACTATCTAGGCTAGTAGGTAGGAATTTAATAAAACAAAATGATTAAAATATTTTATTCTAAGTTATGAAGTGGGTTTATTATATTCCCATAGTGATGGGGAAATTGATCTTGTTTCTTCATTATCTGCTACAAGGTATTTATCTTCATGCTCATGACAAATTCTTCTTGGATTAACATCTTCAAAATTGATCTCTATGTCACCAACATAAAGGTGTGAGCACCCATCAATAAGTACTACTTCACAGTTGAAGCATCCATCAATAGATGCTCTTTGGTCCATGTCCACAGTAAAATGTGTTTTGGAATGATATTCAATAGTTTCAATGGAATATTCCTCATTTTTACCACTTGAATAACTAGGTGTCTCATGACTCTTTTCTCTGACAATGGAAGGCTAAGGGTGCACATCCATACCCTTATCATCAATCTTAGTTTTGTGTGGCAAACATCTAGTCCATGCCTTCTTGCACACTTCATTCACCATTTGTTCAATATTTTATTTACTATAAATCTCCCATGGGTTCAATAATAAGCATCATAGTGCATCATTGCAGTATGATCAAAAAGATATGGTCTTCAAGCATTTCATCATTCAGTGCACAATAGTCTAGGAAATAATCAACGGGTTCCTTTGGCTTCTTACCACTGTACTTTTGGCCATTTGTTGAAATAAACATAGGTGGATATTATTCATATATTTTTATCATATTATTTTCCATCATTCCTAAGTTTGAATTAATATTAAGTATTGTATGATGGCACATCCTCCTCATACCATTCGCATTCCTCTTCCACATAAGCAGAAAATGACTCTTCATCATCATCAAACCAAGACATGGTTGCAATTTCTTCTATTCAAGTGATGATCCAATGCATAGGTGAAAGGACCATGTTTTGATACCACTGTAATGTCCCTGCTTAATTGTGGAGAAAAGTGCAATTTAGGCAATTTTTGAGCTTTACTAGTCAAGACTATAGGGGGTTCCAACTAACTCCAAATGGTCTCGAAATTGAAATGAAAGGGTATGGTGAATATTATAACATCCCAATATAACCTATGAAAACTTTGGATCTTACTTTAATCTTATGCAACTCGGTGTGGGGCTAAGGAGAAAAAGTACAAATTTCCTAGGAAATTGAGGTCAAATCCCCCAGGGGTGGAGGCCAATCTGCCTCTCCAACTCAAGTACGAACCTCCCAACTTTCAGAAAAGAGTATGGGGATGAATATCTGAAGCTTTTTTTTTTCCAAGAAAAAAAAGCATAATTTCATTCATCTTTCGAGATCAAAATTACATTCTATAGATTCACTTCTCGTGAATATCCAAAAAACCCAAAGTTCTAGTGACTGTCATGAGGTTGTGAAGGTTTCAAAAAATTAATTCATCTACTACATACACAAATACTCATTCGTTGCATAACTAACTGTCCCTATCTCAAAAATAAACAAAAGTATGCTGCCAGAAATCGTTATACAGTTTATAATCTGCATAAATATCAGCTGTTCCAAAAAGATAGAGTGCAAAGTAGTGTTCAAAAATATTCTATAAAAGGCCTGTGATAGTAATCCTGTGATATGCCTTCAAGCACTTCTTTCATTGTCCAAGATCCCGCTTCCAGCCTGAGCCCTTCCTTGGAAGCTTTGTCCGCTTCTTTGTTATTTTCCCTGTATACATGCCGGCAAGAAAACGAATCAAAACACTGGAGAAGAAGTCTGATAGCAGATAAAATGTGTGCCAATCTCAACTATCTGCATTCTTGAGTTTCGTTGATCCAATTAATTACATTCAGTGAGTCTCCCAAAAAGTTCAGGTTGTTGCATCCCTTTTCTAAGGCAAACACCAGCAGTAGCTTAAGGCTCATTAGTTCTGAGAAATTGTTGGTGCCCTCCCCGAGTCCCATAGATAAAAAAAAATAATGAGAATCCGATAGATACAGTATTGCGCCTCCTCCACAGACATTGTTTTGAGCTGCCCCATCGAAATAAGCCCACGGAGATGATCGATCTAGTTCAACTTCGAGTCTCCTTCGTTCCCTTGCCACCCTTATATGTTCTGGCAAGGCTTTATGGTATCCCACCGACAGTGCTCCTATGATAACAGGTATGCTATTAATGTCCTCAAAAATAGCCTTATTGCGGGCCAGCCATATCCCCCACATAACCAGAACTGGTAGGATCTTGATTTTCTTCTGTGTTCTCCTCTGCCACCAAGATTCCCATGCATCTTCCACTGTTGCCCCTTCCCACTGATAATTAAATCCCACCATCAATGAAACTTCCCTCCAAACAGCTGTCGTAAAAGAGCACGAGAGGAATAAGTGACTGATGGATTCCAAAGCCCTTTTACAAAGAACGCACCAGCCGGGACCCTGAAAGGATCATTTTTGCAGAATATCCCAGGTAGGGACCTTGTTGTTTAGGGCACACCACATAAACAATTTTGCTTTAGCTGGACATCTCATCTTCCACAAGGGCCTCCACCACCAGAATTCATCCCTGGGATCTACTTCTGCACTGAGGCACAAGTAACCCGCCATTGGAGTGTAAACCCCTCCCGGATCTGCCTCCCAGACCAAAGAATCTTCATGATCAGTCAATAAAATATTTTCCTGAACCAATTCCCTTATATACACGTCCAAAATAGCAGTCTCCCGATCTCCCAACCCCAAAGAGTTTGCCCTTCTCCAGTATTGATTCCACGGTTCATCCGGCCTTGGATCAGCAAGATGATTTAAAGTGGATATCCCAATGTGTCCTAAAGCTTCAACCACTTCGTTTGGTAGGATGTGCTGATGGGTGCTACCCAACCAAGGATCCCTACCAATTTGAACCTGTTCCCCATTGCCTACGTCCCAAGCAAGATTGCTTTCGATCAAGTGGAAAGATTTTACAATTGCTTTCCATATCACCGATCCCCCAGTGTGTACTTTCCTAGGATTCCTAATCCAGTCTGTGATGCTTACTCCTGTGAGATATTTCAGTTTGATCACCCGGGTCCACAGACTGCTAGATTTCATCAACCTCCATCCTCCTTTGGCTGCCAGGGCTTTTGAAAATAAAAAGATATCCTTGAGACCCCAACCTCCAAGACCTTTTGGAACTGCAATCATTTTCCACTTTACCCACGGAGTTACCTGAACTTCCTTTTTTCCACTCCAAAGGAACCTGAAGCAAACCCTCTGAATCCTTTCGAGAATCCCTTTCGGAATCCAGGATAAAGACATCCAGTAAACCGGGATTGCCTCTAGAACTGCTTTGACTAAAACCAATCTTCCTGCTCTTGAGAGCCACTTATGACTCCATACCGAAAGTCTCTTCTCTACCTTCCCAACCAGCCATAACCAGTCCTGTTTCCGATACAGATTTGCTTTCAGAGAAAATCCAAGATACTTTAGCCCTTCATCCAGGCCTGCTAAATTGTACGGAAAAAGCCTTCTAAGTTCATCCTCCTCTTCCGGTCTCAATAGATGAGTTGTCAAAGAATATTTGCCTACATTTATCTCCATCCCAGTAGCCTTCGTAAAGAGATCCAAAATCTCCTGGAGAACTCTAGTTTCTCCTCTAGAGCCCGAGCAAAAAATCAGAACATCATCCACGAAGAGTAGATGAGAAACTTTTAAATTCGGGGCTATATGGATCCCAGCGAACCTACCTTCGGCTTTGGCTGCTCTTATTGCCCTACTAAGACCTTCTGCAACCAAAAGAAAGAGGAGCGGAGACAAGGGACAGCCCTGTCTTAACCCTCTCTCAGCATGAAAAAAGGGTGAGTCCGCTCCATTTATCAGCACAGCAAAAGAAACAGTAATTAAGCAAGACATTATCCATCTTATGAAATTGATGCAGAAACCTAGATGGGTAAGAAGCAACCTTAGATAGAGCCAACTGACTTTGTCATAAGCCTTATAGAGATCAAGTTTGAGAATAGCCCCCTTTAGTCTCTTAGTTTTTATGCTATGGAGGCCTTCCTGAGCTACCCCAATAGCCTCATGAATCTGACGCCCTTCCATAAATCCAAGCTGCTCATCCGATATATGTTCGGAGAGAATAGCTTTCATTCTCAAAGCTATAACTTTTGAAATAATCTTGTAGACACAGTTGCACAGTGAGATAGGTCTAAAGTCATTAAGAGTAAGGGGATTATCAGATTTTGGGATGAGGGCAATAAAGGTAGAGTTGAAACTAGCCGGAATCCAACCAGAAGACCTAGAGTCTTCAATTACCAGCAAGAGGTCCTTTCCCAGAATGTCAAAAAGATCCAGGAATAAATCAATCATCCAGCCATCTGGCTCGGGACTTTTATCTTTCTGAAAGCTGCCCATGACCTTCTTGAGTTCATCTTCCGACACTTCCTTCATTAGATCCCTGTTTCCCGCCTCATCCATAAAACGTGGGAACATCTGAGCCAATCTGATTATTTCTTCAATAGAAGCCTGTGGTGGTGCTTTAAACAGGTGCTGAAAGTGATTCACCCCACATCTGGCCTTATCTTCAAAAGATACATGAGACAAGCCCTCCTCATCCTGCAGGCTCCAGAAGGTATTTGCTACCTTCCTTCCTCTGGTGTAAGCATGAAAAAATTGTGTGTTATCATCCCCGCATTCCAGCCAAATAGCTCTGCTTTTGAGCCTCAATTCTTCCTCTCTTTCCAGTAAAAGAGTGTTACGTCTGCCCTCCAATCTTATCAAAACCTCCTTCGATTCTAGAGAAGAAAACCCTCCTCCTTCTCCCTCATAGATCTCCAGGATTTCTGCCTCCACCTGTTTCAACTCAGCATCTTCTCTCCTTCTCTTGTCTGCTACCCATCCCTTGATCTCACCTTTTAACCTTTTAATATTATCAGCAAACTGCAAGGTTGTTGATCTATCATTTTCCTCCGCAAAAGGACTCCAAAGAGTGAGGAAAAGAGCTTTGAAAGACTCATCCTGTAGCCAGGTTTTATTAAATTTTAAAGGGCTTGGGGGATTAATAGGGCCCTTTTTTATTTCAAAAAAGATAGGTAAGTGATCAGAGTGTCCCCCACTTCCCACCCACTGTCTAACTAAGAAGAATCTGTCCACCAGCTGCTCAGCTACCAGGAAACGATCTATCCTTTTTGCCACCCTTGCGTCCCCACTTCGATTGTTTCTCCAATTTGGCCTGATTTTGACAGGCTCAATATCCAACAACCCTTTCTCCACCAATTTCTGAGTGAAAAAACCTATCAGGGAATCAACGTGGGCTCGCGGCCCCTAGACCTCATTTTGCCCCAAAGAGAAATTAAAATCACCTCCCAACACTAACGAATCTCCAGTCACCAAGGGATTTTGAAGCAGAGAGTCCCAAAACTGTGGCCTGTTCAGATAAGGCCCATAGACATTTATCACAGATAAAAGTAGGCCCAACTCATCAGAGAAAATCTCCACTCCCAAGATAGAATCCAGGCCCCATGCATTAACCAACTTCACACAGCAGTTCCTCCAGCCTACTGCCAAACCACCTGATCGGCCCTTTGCATCAAGAGACACAAAAGACCATCCCGGTAGCCAACTCTCCAACTTCTCCTTAACCACATCTCCTACTCCTAAAGTCTCTTGTAGCAGTATCACATCGGGGTGTTCAAGAGTAAGCACCCTAATGAAGGCTAATTTCTTAACAGGCCCAGCCAGGCCTCAATAGTTGAAAGACATGAGTTTCATCAGCGACCTTTTTTCCTGGCCTTCTTCGCTCTAAGGGCCAAATCGATGGCTTGCTGTTTACCTTCCAGCGGGTCCTCCCTTGCTCTAGACTGAGCCTTAGAAAGATTGGTCTTCCTACCCCGACACCTTCTCTTAGGCAAGGAGGCTTTACCAAGTCCAGATGCAGTCTTTGAATGCGATCTCAGAAAGTGGCCCGATTTCGTTGATTCAGAATGAGAGGAACTAGGATCCTCAGAAAGGGCTGCGGGCTTAGACTCCAGCAAGAGACAAGGAGGCTCATCTACGACAGAATCAAAAACACGAATAGGCATGACAGAAGCAGCTAGGCCCTCAAAACCCAGGTCAACTACTGCTAGAAAAGGGGGTATAGTGCGGGGCAAGGAGGGGCCAGACTGACTCGCTAAAGATAGATTTCTCAGCCCTTCAATCCAGTCAAAACTAAAGAAAGAGACATTTTGCATGAACAAATTAACATTTGGAGACAAAGGTAAAGGAGGAATACCCAGGCAGGTAGGATCCTTTGGAGGAGAAACAGTTACCGGTTCGGGATCCTTTTCAGTCGGGAATGTAGGTACTACGACCACCTTTGATCCAGCAAGGAATGGAGCTTCCAAATCTGGTTCACTGGTCACAGCTTCCACAGGCGCTCGATTAAAATCAAAAGACCCACCCTTCTTCTCCGGCTGTCCCTCTCGAGGAACCGGAGCACTTCTCCTTCTGTTTCCGAAAGGATGATGTACCTGTAAAGAACATTCTGAAGCGGGATGCCCATACACATGACATCGCCTACAGCGGAATGGGACATTCTCGTAGTCTAGAATTTGAGGAATGATCACTGGCCCCCAATCCAGATTAATGGATTCAGCCAATCCTTCCCTTAGATTAATGTTTACCAAGATACGGGTAACCTTTTTCTCTTGGGTGTCTAGGTAGGATAAATCTGCCTCTAGAAAAGTCCCCAAGATATTTGCAATATGCTTGAAGTGATACATATCCCAAAAGTGGAGGGGAAGAGTTGGCAACCGCACCCAGATGGGGGTTACATCCACCCTTTCTTTACTAGCATCGAACAGAGGAGTCCAAGGTTTCATTAGAACAGGTGTATGATCAATATGCCAAATTCTACTCATAATCCAATTGAGGTCCTCCTCCTTCATTAGGTTGATCGTGAACCATCCCCTGGTAAGCATCTCCACCGTCGACACGTAACCCAGCTGTTCACCCCAGGAATCCCTAGTCCAGTCCTGCACCGACTTCTTGGCGAATTGCCTCCCCGTTGCCCTCCCAACCAGAGTGCTTTTAGCCATTTGCAGAACACCATCCCAAGCTAAATCTTCCCCTACTGCATAATTCCGAACTTGCTTAGTTTTGATCCAGTTCTTTCTGCGCCTCTTTGGTGAACCACCTGCTGCTGCCCTCTGAACACCAAAGTCTGTCGGAGCCCCTCTACTTCCAACAGGGAAAACCCCTCTTGGGGATCCAAATCCTCTCTGCTCCACTACACCCAAAGGAACCCTCCTATCTGCCTCTGGAAAAAAACCTGAAGAACCAGTGCCCTGCAGAAGATGACCTACCGCCCCAACCTCTTCCCCCGAAGCAAAACCCTTGATGGGCTCACAATCTACCTGAAAGACTGATGACGGGAACCCCAGTCCACCCTCCCACCAACTCGAGCTGTCCAGTAACTCCTCCAACAGAATAGGGAAATCCGACTGAGAATCAACCGAAGCCTGTTCCAACGGTGAGAAAATGAGAAAATATGAAGGTGAAGTAACATTCTCTAAGCTTAACGGCCCTACCCTAGCCGGAACGTGGTCCGCCAATCCCATTCTTGGGATGTCCACCCCCGTAGAACTCAGCCCTCCACCTGGCATAGCCCAGATGTCAGAGCTCTCCAACCTGTCACTAGAATAGTCCACAACGTCTACATCCTCCATAATTGCCAAGGAAGAAAACCGTGACAACTACAGCCCACAGCAAACCCTAGAAATCTGCCTCCAAAGTGCTCAAGTTGGCTTGACAAACTGGTGAGCAAAAGACCAAACCGAGAAACTAATAGGGAGAGGGAAAAGCTTTAACGGTTCAGACCCCTAGCCATAGCTAGAGGCCCTGAGTGTCGTACCCACTCTGTCAGTACTACGCCATCACCGCCATCGACAAGCAGACCTCCATCTCTCTCTATATTCCAGTAGACCTGTATAGATGGGTTCGATTTTCATCCGTTATAACTCCAAATATCTGAAGCTAATGGCTATAATTAATCGTATTTATTAATCTTCGCAAAATTATTATGATGTGCAGCATTTGTATGGTAACTTTCATGGAAATTACTTAAGGGGAAATTGCACTACTAGCTCAAATTGACACATGAAAAGTAGAATATATGGTTTAGAGAGTAACATGACATATAGTATTCATATACATAATAAAAATTTATTTCCCAACATCCTCAAACTCAGAGAAAATACCTCATACAAATCTGATATAAAACTCCTTCAAGATTGAATCCAAAGTCATGAAAACTAGTGTTTCAATGGCATGAGAATACAAGCTTTTTACACATGATTTTATTGGATTTATAGCTACATATAATATGGAAATGAAAGTACAAATTCATAAATCATATATTTATTCCCCAACATCAGCAAACTTAGAGAATAAACCTCATACAAATATGATATAAAACTCCTTCAAGATTGAAGCCAAATTCATGAAAACTAGTGATTCAATGGTATGAGAATGAAATATTTCCACACATTAGTTTCTTGGACTTTGAGATTCATAGAATATGGACATGAAAGTACAGATACATACATAATATACCCAATATTAGAAATCAAATGGACTCATCAAAGAGCAAGCACCACTCCAACAAGTGCACCATCAATATGAGAGTGTGGGGGAATGGAGACAAAGGAATGAGAGAAGAGGTATATAGATGAGAGATATCATTGTATGGACCTTAAACATGCAACTAAACACCATCAATAATCTCCAATGAGAGGTATGAATGGCCTCTCCATCAACCAACTTGGAAAGGAATCCAACTCCCTCGAAATTGCTTCAAGTAGAGAGAGTAAACACCCACCGTGCAATGGACAAACAAAATATCTCAAAAATTACAAAGGCCAATTATAAAATGATAAAAATATGCCCCCATTTAAAATTTATCCTATTTTAATAACCTCCTTAGCCTCATTTCCCTCCAATAAACTCAAATGTCCTTCTCATTGGTTCATTAACTTGAATTAGGGTTAATCTAGGTCATTACATTAAAGCAAGTGGCACGTGTCTTGACTTTGCTTGCTCTCCCTTCATGAAATTCGACTTGGAACATTTCATGAAGATTCCTTGGGCCCCACACATACCTCATGTGCCCTCTTGGGTCTATTTTTATCTCTTACATGGCATAGATGTCATAGAATATGTCATAGTTGTAAGAGAATTTGTCATAGGTGTCATAAGGTGTCATAAATTCATCATAACTATCATAGCTATCATAGAATATTGTCATTTCCTAAATTTAGGCTATGGCTCTTCATACACCACCTTGGTGTAACTCCTTCCTCCAAATTCGAATTTGAGGATGATGCCATGTGTAAATGAGGAATATTCCCCCATGTGGACCCCACACATCCACTTATGCTCCTCCATTGCCAACTAGGACCCATTTCCACTTCATGTTGGAGCATTAAATCTTTATTCCATCAATTATTGACCCATTTCCACCTTCCACAAATATGATTTCGAATTTACATGTGAAACTATAGGCCTTGAGGTTAAATATCAGTAGTTTGATTTTTCCACATAACCCTTAGGAATTGGATAGGCCAACTTAACTCTTTATTTGAAAATTATTCAATTGGGGACATGACATTTGTACTTGAGAAGCATGGAAATGGTATGGTTAAGGTATATTGGTAATAACTAAATAATATTGCATAGAATCTCCCTAGAGAGGTATTATGAGAATGAGATTTGGCATTTGTATGTGTTTTCTTTTTTATAGTGAAATTATATCTAGTACATGTGGTACCACTCCCTCTCCTACACCATATAAAATTCAAACACTTGAATGAATAAAGAATTTATATTTACCATCTAGAGAATCATGGAGGGACCAATCTCTCTCTCCTTGACACACCTGCATTAATATGTGTAATTGCTTAAACCATAGAATAATCAAGTGCAAACTAAAGGAACATCACTTACATCATACAATGATAGTGACAAATGCAGAAGCTCCACCTTCACTCAAATCCTTAATATAAATTGTAATGCCAATAAGGAAAACCAAGGGACAACTGCCATTTGTATGTAATAAATAACATTTATTAGGGTTGTTCCCTAATCTTTCATATATATATATATATATCCAAGAAATGGGTTGAGGAGTGGGTTGCGGCCTCTCCACTTATTGCAAGAAATAACATAGCATTTACATCAGTAATTAAATAGTTAAATGAGGAGTGGGTTGTTCCCCTAAAGGGATGTTATCTCTCCATTTGCTTGCAAACAATAACACAGAATTACATAAATAATTAAATAGTTGACTAAGGAGTGGGTTGCACCCTATCCACTTACTTGCAAATAATAACACGTAATTACATAAATAATTAAATAGTGGAATGAGGAGTGGGCTTTTCCCCTCAAAGGTTGTTCCCTCTCCAGTTTCTTGCAAACAAAAACACATAATTACATAACTAATTAAATAGTAGACTAAGGAGTGGACTGCCCCCTCTCCACTTGCTTGCAAATAATTATAGTAAAATACAGTGATACCCTTGGAGTCATGGGATGCACGTTCAAGGTCGTGCCTTCTCCAAATCAATTTGCAAGCAATTAACTATAATAAAATACAGAATACCCCTGGGATCATGGGTTGCACCTTCATGACTGCACCTTCCCCAAATCAATTGCAACCAAACAATTAATACAATATATATATTTCACTATATAGATCGACTATGCTCTTCCAACTCATTTTTCCAATAACAATAATAAGATGTATACACATACAACTAGAGAAACATACAACAATAGGAACATACATACAAAAGAAATCTAGCCCCAAATAGAGTTATTCCCTCTCTTTAAAAAGAAAATCAATGAAAATTATTGACAAGAGTAATTTAATAATTAAAATAGAACACCTCTTCTATCCACCAATGAAATTCTCACATAATTCAAATCACAATAACAATTAATCAATAATAAAAAATACAAGAATAGAAAATCACTATTCTTGCCTCCTAAGTGGCAATTCCACTAACAATTAATTAGGTAAGTAAGTATAATGAGAATGTCACTTGGATCCTCCTTCACATACATTCACAATGACCAATTAAATAAATAAATATAACATACTTCATGCAAAAATAAATAAGGTAATGGGAAACACCACTTCGACAAGTGTCCATTTTCCTAAAAGAGACCAGGAGTTACTTATCCTTATAACTAACAAGGGGCATAAGTAGGCCTCAATGCCACTTAATAATATCATATTAATAAATAATAATGATACTATATCAATTAAATTAACACACATGATAACAAATATTATTTTCTTCAAGAAAATAGTCATATACTTGTCATTAAATTAATAATGACAATTATTTGTATACCGATTAATAATCATAGCATTTACTTATCACTATGATAGATAATATTTTACCTCTATTACTGAATCCATAGATTAGTAATCCACTTTCTACAATAGGTCGCACAAGTACTTAATGCACTCATTAGATGCACCTATAATAAATTACTACGCTTCATTAATAATTACTAGTACTAATAATCTCGGGTACTAGTACTAGAAATCATAAGATAATCATATACTAATACGGTTAGTATAGTACTAAGCTCATACCATAAGTTGTAGGCTAGTTAATACACTAACTCACCATGCCCATGCATACAAACAGCTTACATGTTTCCCCTCAACAGTTAGTGTCAAGATAAGACACACTAGGTTTCTGCTATTAGTGACAACTCACTATTTCCACTAGTGAGTAACATGTCAAGCAGGATTAGACTCTACCTAAGGTTTCAAAAGGTTTTACTAGCCCATTTCCCTTTCCTAGTGGAGACTGTGCCCCCTTTGTTATCATGGTCTTGCACATCGATCCCTCTGTGTTTGTTTTTAATTTTCATCAATCACATGTTTACATCACAGCACCCTGCAATCACTAACGCATGGTCCAACATCACATGAAAATACTATCAATGCTACAATGTTCAATGGTGGGGCCTTGACCTTGAGATCCTCATCATGAACCTTTACATAGATACACGTGTATACTTGTCCAGAAACACAAAACTGTGGACGAGGGGTATTACAACCTCCCTTCGTTGAAGCAATGTCACCCTGGTGTTGTTAATCTTCAACACTTGTCTTCAAATTTTTTCAGATGCATGAACTCATCAACAACTTCTTCTACTTTGTTTTCATCATCTGTGTGAGAATTTTCATAAGTTCTTCAATCTTTCATTGTTTATCATTACCTGTTGTTCTCAACAAAAAACATAAGGAACATGCACATACATATAATCATCTCAATCAATATAAGAAAGAAGCATAAGTACTAATAACAAGTCACTTATCTTCAAGACTATTGTCTTTCCTTCTTGATATTTCGATAGTAAATTTCCTTCATTACAAGACTATAGCTAGTCCATTTTGACTTGACTCTCCATCACCATACTAGCAATGGTTTATCAAAAGACTTCTTGAAATTCTTCATACATGTTCTTGCATTGTTCACAACTTGAATACAATTTGTTCACGAGCTACAGCTTGAACAACAATTTATGCATGTAAACATAAAAAAAATCAATAGGCTTATATGAATGATTACACATCATCTCACTATTTATCCCTTTTTGCACAATCTCTAAGAGATCTTTTCTTTTTCCAAGCTTATTCTTTATCATGCTATGCATGTCACCCATGCATCGTTTGGACTTACAACCCAAAACAATCCTGCTCTCCATCTTGAAACGTTAGTCCACATATGTAACATATAGTTCAAGCATATAGATTACAGTACTCAATTCATCAAATATTCTTGTCATTAAAAAAATGAAGTTTATTCCAAGATATAAGTATGTGAGTTGATGACCTTGCAATAGGGTTATTACAAATTATGCAAGCTCAACTTTTTATAGCACAAATTATGTATATGCTCAATTTCGGATGAGCTTTCCCTGATAGTTTAAAGGAGAAAAAAAAATATGCAAGTATGTAGGTTGATGACCTCTTTGACAAGAGGGTCAACACAAATTATGCATATGCTCAACTCCTTATAGAATAGAAGTGGGCTTGTGAGTGAGTATGTTGCTTCATTAAAAAGTGAAGTTTATTCCAAGGTGCAAGTAAGTGGGTTGATGACCTTGCAAGAGGGTCACTACAAATTATGCCAGCTCAATTCTTTATAGCACAAATGATTCATTTGCTCAACTTTGGATGAGATTGCCTAGATAGTTCAATGGAGAAGAAAAAAAGGTGCAAGTATGCGGGTTGATGACCTCTTTGACAAGAGGGTCAACACAAATTATGCAAATGCTCAACTCCTTATAGAATATAAGTGGGCTTGTGAGTGAGAATGTTGTTTCATTAAAAAATGAAGTCTATTCCAAGGTGCAAGTATGTGGGTTGATGACCTTGACAAGAGGGTCACTACAAATTATGCAAGCTCAACTCTTTATAGCACAAATTATGCATTTGCTCAACTTTGGATGAGCCTACCTAGATAATTCAATGGAGAAGGAAAAAAGGTGTAAGTATGTGGGTTGATGACCTCTTTGACAAGAGGGTCAGCACAAACTATGCATATGCTCAACTCCTTGTAGAATATAAGGGGGCATTGTGAGTGAGCATGTTGCTTCATTAAAAAAATGAAGTTTATTCCAAGGTGCAAGTATGTGGGTTGATGACCTTGATAAGAGGGTCACTCCAAATTATCCAAGCTCAACTCTTTATAGCACAAATTATGCATATGCTCAAAACTTCAGATGAGCATACACGGATACTTCAACAGAAAAGAAAAAAAGGTGCAAGTATATGGGTTGATGACCTCTTTGACAAGAGGGTCAGCACAAATTACGCATATGCTCAACTCCTTATAGAATAGAAGGGAGCTTGCGAGTGAGCATGTTGCTTCATTAAAAAAATGAAGTTTATTCCAAGGTGCAAGTATGTGGGTTGATTTCCTTGACAAGAGGGTCATCACAAATTATGCAAGCTCGATTTTTTATAAAATAAAAGGGGGCTTGTTAGTGAGTATGTTGCTTCATTATTTTTTAGTAGTTATAAAAGGATTAGTGTTCGAAAAATAGGATTGCATAGCAACAATAAACAAGATGCAAATATTAAACGCATAAACACTTTACAATAAAGACACCAATATAACGTGGTTCACCCGAGATGGGCTACATCCACACAGAAATTGCTAGTCTTTTTATTACTATACCGTCAAGCAAAATGAAGGGATACAACCTACAGCACACCCATAGCGCTTCATCTTTACTCTCTCACAGTCTCTCTCACACAATCATAGAGATAGTGTTTTCACAATGCTACAATACAATACATAGTCGTATTACAATGCCTTTCTTTTATTAAGGGAATACCACAGGCTGCCCAAAACCATGGGCTTGTAAATCACCAATTATTGACCAAGTCATGACTCTGAAATTACAACATTTTACAAGGCATATTTTCCTAATTTTTCACTACGGGGGCACTACCCCCTTCCTAGACCCCCCCACGACCCCCCATGGCGACTTTAGTTGGGGGGAAAGCCCCCCAACACCCCCTCATCATGGTACTGGGATCCAAAAACAATCTCTAAATCAGGAAGATCAAGCTCCACAGCCAATAATTAGTCCCATATTTTGAATTTAATGAATTTATGAACTTGGAATCTATTTATAATGCATGTTGTATGTATGTTGAGTTACAAATTAATGTCATTTGTTGAGTAGTGGGAAACTCCAAAAAAAACATGAATTGGGAGTGATTATCCTTATAAGTGTTGTAGAAGGTTCTGTGTAAGGCATTAACATATGCATATATTGTATTTGTGTAACTCTATGTTTTGATTGATACATGAATTGTTGCTACCTGGTGTAAAGGTATATTGTAGGATAACCATGGGAGACATGCATAACACCTGAATTATTGGTCTTATAGATTGTTTTTTGTAAATTCGATAAGACATGATTCTATCCCTATTGTAGAAGACAAGAAATATGTATAGTAACCTTGTTATTTGTGTTCTTTTTTAGTCCTCAAAAGACTAGGGGAGAATTTGAAATGAGTTTAGTCGGGCACTGTAAATGTTGCAATATACACCACTTATGGGAAATAGTATTTGATGGGCAGAAGATATAAATGTTAAGAAGAGAATTTAGTGAATCAAAAAAGATGCCAAATTCTAATGAGAATTGACTAAGATATTGGATTCATACAAGTGCTTGTTAGGGTGGAGAATGTTAGAAATATAACTCTCATTTGTTGTATGACACTCATGTGACACAAGAGAATATGGCATGTTAATGAGCAAGTGTGAGAGACATGCAAAAAGTATAAAGTATAGAGCGGTTGTGTGAGATCATATTGTTTAGTAAGAGGAGTTATACGTAAGGAGTTACATGCATGAGGATAAGTAATCATCCTCCAGTTGGTATAGTCATCATCCTTCTTCTAACTTTAATGAAATTGTTCTTATGGCAAGGAGTCCCTATAAACTTGACAAGCAACTAAAATTCTCAAGGATTTTTTGCTCTAATATGGGAACCACTATTAACACTGACAAAATGAAGGTTATGATAACCAAATCCAAAAATATTACTTACACTAATTTTGTATATGACAACATCATCTTGGAGGAAGTGACTTCATACAAATATCTCAAAATCGATCTTCATCACAAGCTTAACTGGAACTGCAACATTCAAAAAAGTATAAATGGAGGGTGGAAAGCTTATTATGGGATTGAAAACAGTTGTAAACCAGTAGACCTTTAGTTTTTGGATAAGAAGAAACTCTTCTTTGAGACTCTTTCCTCTCATCTTATCTTATATTATTGTGAAGTTTACGGCTACAACATCTCTAGATAATTGTCGAGAAAGATAGAGAAAATCCAAAAGCATTTTATAACTTATAATCTCAAAATTAAAAGCAATGCACTTTATCTTATCATCATCATAGAAGCAAGTCTTTTCCCCATCGAAAACATGGCTATGACTAAGTACCTAATGTACAAATACAAGTTTAAGGTTGTTTCAAACTCCAATCAAAACAACTTATGGCTCAAGCGAGGTTGGGATAAAGATGTCAAATCTTGGATAAATCATTGGGGAAATGAGGAAGAGGTCACTTTGTAAAATAACGATAAAATTAAAAATAGTATATATTAAATATAAGGAAAAATTGTGGTGGCGATAAAGAATTAGAGGATAAGAGAAAATTAAGATACTATAAAGAGGTGATCAACCCTAATATGGAATATCAAAAGCATCTCTCTATTTTAACTAGCATAAGAAAAATATCATCATTTTTAAATTAAGAACAAACTCTCACAAATTCCATAATGAAACAAGGCAATGGACAATTCCTAAAACATTGTGAGTCAAAAGAATTTATCATCTTTATGACACTTAGAGGGTTAAAGATGAAGCAGTTTCTCTTAGAATTCCCTATGCACACCCACATTAGATCTCATTTTCAAAAATTTTGTTACAATATCAGCCGTCCTAACCTTTTAACTCATCAAAACTATGGTGATTTAGAAATGTGTTTTTCAAATATTTTTCGGCATAGAAATAAAACTCTAAAGCAAACCAAGTAATTTCCTACCTTTCTTAAGATTCAATATATCTAAGTTGGCCTCAATGGACATTTATAACCATCATCATCAATATATATTTTGATGGTGCATGGATATTGTTGCTATGGTCTTGCTTTATATATAGGGTTTTTTATATCATTATGAAAGCACATGAGAATACAATGAATATTTAGGAGAAGTTTTTACCTAATTTTGGGGTTTTACTCTAGTATAGAACCAGTGTCAATTTTATTGTGTAAGTTGGTTATTTGTTGGCTAGCATATGCATTTTATTTATTCTACATGTTTGTTTATATTTTTTAATAGAACCAATGTGTGCAAGACAAAGGAAGACAAAAAGGCGATCAAACAATTGAAAAGCCAGAATGTTAACAAACATTGGGGTAGGTCCTCAGAATGAGTATTAGGAATCTAGTCAAGTCTAAAGAGTAGAGAGTCAATCACAAGTATAAGTAACAAAGCTCAGAGCTCTAAGATTGTATTATATATACTATGTTCTCTAAATACATGACAATCATGAGAGATTCATTTCCTTCTTGATTGAGTATTGGCTATGAACATTTGAATACTTGTTTTTATTGCACTAATTTTCAATTCATCGTGCAAAGTACGAAAATTTGGTACAATGTGCTCAGACTATGTCAAATTGGATTCTTCACTTCTTGAGCATATATGTAAAATAACTCAATCATGTCATTGTGCAGCTTCACTAAGTGCTCCCATAGGTCAAACCCCAACCTTGCCAACAAGCCTTGCACCTACCAATTATCATGTCATCATGTAGCTTCCCAAAGTTTTCCAACAAGTTGAAGCCCATCTCCTACCAACAAGTTTTGCACATACCAATCAATCTATGGTATTACAATATAAGTACTCTATCATCCTCATGTATACCTAAGGTCTTTCCATGAGTTTTATAATCCCCTTCTTTTCAACAAGAAGTTAATATGGGAACCACTGCTAGCTCTATTCCCCATCTTTGACCATTTTCTTATGCAGAGAAGGGAGTTGCCAAAGAAAACATTACTTGTAGGCTTCATTGACCTCCTCGGTTATCAGTTTATATCTCTTCATACATTATGCTCGTCTCCATGGATAACAATAATGAGATAAAATTCTAAAAAGTGATCTCTCCAAAGCCTATGACAAGGTAAGTTGGTTATACATTCATATGCTCCTAACACATCTTGGTTTTGGAATTGCTTTTATTAGGTGGATTATGAGCTACATCACTATTGTTTCCTTCTCGGTTTTGATCAATAGTGTTGCTTCTCCTTTCTTCCATGTTGAAAGAGGTCTTCGACGGGGCTTTCCACTGTTCCCGCTACTTTTCTTATTAGTGGCTGAAGGCTTGAGTAGGTCTCTAAGGGAGACAAAAAGACTTGGAACCCTGAAGGGGATCCAGATTTCATAGCACCTTCATATTACTCATCTATTGTTTGTACATGATGTATTAATTTTCTACTCGAAATCGGCTAGAGATGTTAATACCATCTTTGATATCTTGGCACTTTTTGCTAAAGCCACTGGGATGGAAATCAACTCTAGGAAATCAACACTGTCCACCCATCTACTGAATGTTGAAGAGTTACAGGTAATTTCTAAGATTTTTCCTTACAAACTGGAAGGATTGGATGGTGGCTTGAAATATCTAGGGTTTTTCTTAAAACCAAATGATTACCACAAATGGGATTGGAAATGGTTGTTGGATAAGATGGAAAAACGTCTTAAAATCTGGAGCCATAAATGGCTCTCTAGGGTCGGCATACTGTTCTTGGTAAAAGTTGTCTTAGAAGCTATTCCAATGTAATCGATGTCACTGGATTAGATCCCCAAAAGCATTCTGGAAGAGCCCCGCAGGATTTGTTTTCATTTTCTTTGGAGTGGTAAAAAGGAGGCACGAGTGACTCCGTGGGTTCGATGGGAGCGAATTGTGGTGCCAAAAGGTCTAGGAGGATGGGGACTCAAAAATATATTTTTGTTTGCAAAGTCATTGGCTGCCAAGGGAGGTTGGAGATTAATAATGGTAGGAAGTTTGTGGACATAGGTTATTGTACAGAAGTACATTCCCCCGATTCAGTGGAAGAGTGGATTAGGAGATCGGTGAAAACTCATTCAGGTGGCTCGATCATATGGAAATTTGTAGTTAAATCCATTAATGGAATCGAATCTAGCCTTGCCTAGAATGTGGGGAATGGCAAGAAATTAAGGTTTGGTGAGGACCTATGGGTTAGATGAAATCAACAACATAGACTTACATTTCACACGGTGGAATCTTTGATACAGAGAGTTATTGTTTATCTTTTCCAAGTAGTTGCATCGCTTCAGGAGAATCGTTGGACCCAGTCCTAGATATCGGCAAGGGATTTTGAACTATCGGATATTGATGAAAGGGAATTGGGCCATTATATTGGAGTTTTGATCCAGACTCAAGTTCAGCTCAGGGACAGGGAGGATGTTCTCATTTGGGATTTAGCTCCGAGTGGAAGATATACCCCGAAGGCAGGATATATAAAACTCAGTGCGGAGGGATTTCAGAGGGACTTGATCTGGTGGTGGAAGAAATTGTGGAAATTCAAAATCGCATGAAAAACTAGGATTTTTATGTGGTGTGTGCTGCAAAACAAGGCACCTACGTGGGACAATTTGTGAAAAAAGGTGTTTCCAGGGGTTGGGATGGTGTGCACTGTGTAAATTTGATGGTGAGTTTGTAAATCATCTCTTTCTACATTGTTCATTCATCAAGGAAGTGTGGAAGGAATGTTCAAAGGCCCTTGATCAGAATTGTTGTTGAGAAGGTGCCTCGGTTCTCCTAGCCTGGGAGAACTAGAGGAGGACTGAATCACGGGAATCAATGACAACACTTAGTTTATTGGTGATTTGGGGTGTATGGATCGCTAGAAACAATTTAATTTTTTTTATAAAACATGCACTCCAGCAATTACTGCAAGTCTGGCGTGTGGTATACTCCCTGCTTTCCCACAATATATCAGGTCCACTGGACAGAGGGAAGTTTTGGAGCTAGAAGTTGACACATCGATGTCGTGGGCTTTTTTTATGGGGCTGCATAAAATAATCTATGTGGGGGTGGGGAAATCCTTTACTTGACAGAAAAAAACTACTTTGAGTTAATGGTTGGGTTGGGGGAAGGTAGTAACAACTTTGTAGAGTTACTGAGCTTAACATTATTACTCATTTTTGAAGCAGAGAAGGGGTGCAAAACACTAATGTTTGTGGTGATTCGATGAATGTGATAAACTAGATTAAGGGGTTTCAACTTTGCAGGAATCTAAGACTAGACAACATTTTATCTTCCATTCAATCAGTTATAGACTCTTATGATCTTTTTTCATGCTGACATGTCTACAAGGAAAATAACAAGCATGAGGACTATGCCTCGAAGGAGGGGCTCCAATTGGCTCTTGGCCAGTGGAAGATTAGAGAAAATATAGGGGATTCAGCTCATGAATATTACCACATACCTTTTATAGAAGGTGCATCTCCTCTATAATCTTTACATATCACATTTATGCACTATGCCCATTGTCGGGAGACACTTTTTATTTTTGGGATAGTTTTTTGGAACAGTCTGTGACGGACTGAAAGAATAGTCACAGATATTTTTTTTCATGTTTTTATTGGACTGATATGATTCAGTTGGCATATTACTACCTATTTTTGGGATGGAACAATACAGTTTTTTATTTGGGTTTTTTTATGAACAGGACATCAGGCATGTATAATGCTAATCATTATGTTATTTGTATGAGGAGATTTTTTGAGGATCCTATCAGGTCTACTTTATTTTCTTTGCTCATACTTTTCTCTTACTTAAATACTCAACAATATGTATCTACCAAATGTAATTTTGTTCTCAACTGATGATATAAAATTATGCTTTTTTCCAAGGAAAAAAAACAATAATGAGATAAATTTTGTCAATAAGACATCCCATGCACCAAAAACCTTTCCAAAAGGAAATTATTTTTGCACTACAATTCCTCAAGTTTATGTAATGGCATTTTGATGCGCTTTGGTATCGACATTATTGACGAACTCAATGTCATACCTTGTTGTCCCTCTCTAGCTTATGGCTATTATTTATTGATGTATTAGAAAATATTACTATAGTGATATTTCCATTATGGAATATTTTGTTCCACATTAATCATTACTCTACTTTTGCCACATGTGAGTTGTAAATATGTAATGAACACAAAATATACAAATAAACATCAAATACAAATAATGATTTAACTAAGGAATGTGATCATTCATCTTCATGACTAGTCAATTCATATAAGTATACCATCATAAATCATTATATCAATCATCAATATATCTATATCCTATTCATTTCATTATTCAATTATTACACAATAAGGAATTCCCCTCTCCAAATACTATGTATTTCTGCTAATTTTTTCACTACTTAGGATCCCTTGTTCAATTGATGACCATGGATTTCGATGTGGGGAATCCATATCTGGAACAACTCCCTTTGTTAATTCCATGGTTGTCAAGTGGTCATCCTCCATCAATTCCATCAGCTCGATCCTTACCACATCCACCATTATCCCCTCATCTACCTCGATCTTCAAGTAGCATTTTTATTAGCTCTCCACTATGATCGTGTAGTTGGGTGTGTTATACCTCTTAAAGTGGTAGTGTTTTCTCCTCGCCTCCTCCTTTGGCACCATCATCACATTGTTTTCCATGTACATCATCATCACATTGTTTTCCATGTATGACTCAAGGGATATGCACCCCCACCCCACCTCCTTAAACCTCATCTCCTTTTCCACCAACCATTACCATTCGAAGGTATTCCACTAATACATCTTCCTTCTCCCCTCCTCAATCCTTATGACCACCCCCACATCCATGCGTCCATTGACTTTTTGAAAAAAATATATCGAAAAAATTTCTTTACCATTGTATCCCATCATCGATTGCAATTGTAGTTTTAGATATGATCATCAATTTTCTAGTGACAATTGAATTATGGTTAACCTTCATAACCTTTGGACCAAAAAATCACAAACCCTTAATGGAAATACTAAACTCAAGGAATCATGCTCTAATACATGCATTATTAGCACCTGGTATATTGCATGAGAACAAATTATTTTTCAAACTTGTCTATGAGAAGAACATTGGTAAGTTTTTCTACTATTATATGCAATTCCAAATATTTTAGGTTTTTAAACCAAATTGTATCTTCTTCCATTTTAAATTTGGAGGGTTTGTTTTCAAGGAATTTTTGGGATCATTTTATATGTCATGCCTACCCACAAAATCTATAAATGTATATCATATTTATAATAAACCTCTAATATTACTCCCTACTTGTGCTCTAACACTCACATTTGCAACTATCCATGCAATTTGTTGTGTTTTTTTTAGGGTAGTGACTTGATTTTAGTATGTTCCCATTGATGGATTTGGAGAATTAGATTGAATTTGTATTCGGGCTTCAATATTTCTTTGTGGGTGAGTGGATTATGGTTAGAGATCATGTCTACCATTGATGGGAGGCTTGTCTATTCCAAGGTAAATTCATTCTTGAGAAGAGAAAATGAAAAGAATAAGTATTTGGGAGGCAGGAGGAATGTAAGTGTGATTACCTTTGTTTATTTCCATGGGATGGAATATGAGCATGAGAATGAGATATTGAACCCTAGGGATACTAAGAAAGGATGTCAAGAGAGATTTATATCACCTTGCATTGCAAGTATGGAAGTACTCACTTGAAGATTTGTCCCCTACCTTCAAAATCACAAATTTTGAACAATGTTAATCTTCCATTTTTCGATGAAAAAAATGCTACAGGTCACAAACATAAATTAGAAATGTGAGGCTCAATGTTTAAGGTAGAAATCGGATGCTTCAAAGCAACTATCACATATATGTTGGTTATGTACCTAATCATAGAATTGTTAGCAAAAAATATGATCCATATTCAACAAAAAAAACATGGATAAAATCATATGGCACTCATATGCTGACACATTCTTGTTATAGTATCATCCCAATGTTTGAAAATAAGATAATCGTGGGGTTCAATTTCACACTACCAATCAAGCGTATGAAGTAACTTGCTTTCCTATGAGTAATTTTGTGTGTATATGCATTTTTTTTTATAACATGAGATCCCTATGTTGTTACTTTTGCGAATGAGCACACTGTAATGTCTAGTTTGGCACAAGGAAACCAAAAAATGGTTTTCAATATGGAGGACCTAATGGGAGCCAATAACGATTTGGGGACAAGTAGGAAGAATGGATAGGATTGGAAAGAGTTGATTAGTCCTCTCATATTTACATTTATCCCTAATAAAAAATTCATTGTAAGTCGTATTCATGTTTGTTGGCCTTTTAAACATTTATAGCCTCTCTATGACCATGTTAATAGTTATAGCCAGTGGCCAACCTATGAAACTCTTACTTTTGTCGTGTGAAGTTTAAACCTTCTTCATGCATATGTTGTACATACAATATCTCTTATATGGTTGATTTCATTTTGATTACCTCACCTCTCACAACAAAAATGGCTTCTCAATCCACATGATGCAATAGCTTTGTAAGATGTATCTTTGTTGATGAGTCATTTGCTTTGCTCATCGGTTATGATTAAGAACATGTGTACATATTCTCTATTTATTTCAATCTCTCAACCACTACTACATAACTTTATGATTTAATTTTATCTTTTTCATGTGAATGCTATGGAGATCTTTCCTAAATATTCAAGTTGTGGAACTAACCTCCTCACCATTCAAGCTATTACCTTTCAACAAAGAACAAGATAAAAAGTTGTGAAACAAGACACATTAGATATGGGGCTCAAATCCCTAAAAGAAAAGGTAAGTGTCGCTTGCTTAAACAGTGAACCTTTGGTTTCCCAACTCTCTTGTCCATCCTCCTAATCCTAGAATTTATGTGATATGCATTAAGATCCCTTGACTTCCTCAAACCACATTCATGTGCTTGGAGTTTGGTACTATGCAAATAACAAATCCAAACTTGGATTTGGACATATGGAAATCGCATACATCCATCAACCTCACATTACTAAGAAGTCCACAACAAATAAACTTAAGAAACAAAAGTTATGTTAGTTGTCTTTATATATTGTATTTAAGAAGAAACACAGCCCAATGAATATTTCAAGCATCAATTAGGTAATCCATCTAATGCATTTTTTTAACAACGCTTGTTGCCACACAGGAAAGGAGTTGTCTTCCATAGTTATCAGCAAAAGCATGTTGTTTCATGAACAATGGAGACTAGCTCAAACAATGCTTCTCTCAAGTCTTCTTCATCCAATATTGTAAAAATATTGCTAAACATTGAAAGGTGTAGTTTGTGATATTTATGCATGGTTGCCACTAATGGTGAATATCCATAACAAAAAATGTAGTCTCACTTCCTTGCTATCAAATAGAGGCAACTTTGAATTTTTATATTACTATGGAAGAAGGGATATATGTACGTATGCATGTGTCATAATTTAGGAAAATATGAAGGGAGAAGTTGTGTCTCACTCTCCATTCCCATTATACTTGAGAAGATTCCAATAGATAATTCTTATTGAAGATTTTCGGTAGAGAAAAGCAAGAGAATATGTTATAAAACACATAAAGTAATATTGAAAATTAGTTTTGTTTTTCAAATATGGAAAAAACTATCATAATCCAGCTGTCGAACTATCAATTAGGATAGCCATCACTAGTTTCTCTGCAAATGCAAGTTGACTCATCACCATTATTCAAATAAAATCATGCCACTTGAAATAACCCACTGGACCGATCTATAAGGGGGCAAAGTTTCACTATTACTCAATGCCTCTAGGTCTTGAATCATTAACATTTTCTTTACATCCAAGGAAGATGAGCTCTTAGCCAATAAAAAGTAGTTTTAGGTTTGACTCCAAGACCATTGAAAATAGTTATGTCCCTTATAATTAGACTTGATTTTAATTTTGGTTAATATTATAAAAATATATATTTTATATTACATCATCTACTTATATGTTGCAAATAGTTTGGGTATATTATTTTTTTTAAATATGGTTAAGATAAACATTATACCAAATCAACTATTCTTATAACAAATTTTGATGTGTTTTTTTCCTTAAATTTGGATTCCATTCAATCGATATTTTGGATGAGTTGTGTTTCATGATTTGTTTTTTTCAACAAATTAAAAGCATTTGTGACTATTCAAGTGTTTCTCTTATTGCATACTTTTTTGTTGTGTATTGACCGTGCCAAATCTTTATCTACAATTCAAAGTTCATGTTTTGCTCAAGATACAAGTTCGGTGGAGAATATTCATCACCCTTTCTCAACCTCAAATTTAAAGAGGGGATTCTTCCCATCATTCCACATACATCTTTAATTGAATGTTATCATGTATCTTTATATTTTACGTCGGCCTTACCAAATCACATTACTCATGTTCAATCTTATAAATCTATACTATTTTCTCATGTTCTTTCACAATCCCGTTAGTGAGCCATGAACAATAATATTACATCATGGCGAGAAACCTATTGGCTCAAAGTAAGTCGGTGGTTACTTGAATATGCCAAGATATGATTAGATTGTGATTGATAACGATATCATTCACATACCCATCCCATTTTCATTCTCTAGATGATTAGATCAAGCAGTGACATGGCCTCCCTCTCCTAATCATTTTCCATGTGCCATTTTCTCATTACAAATTTTCTAAGACATTTTCAACGCAAATGAAATAGCCTCTTGTCTATGTGTCAAATGTGCAATGCCAGTGAGGGATGGTAGTCACCTTGAAACACAATGTGCAATGCTAAATGTGTGTCCATGTCAGTAACAATTAGGATTTCACAAAATCTTGAAAGCATAACATCATTTGGCATGCAAACTCAACAACATCCTCAACTTTCAAAAACCTACCGTTTTATTATATAAGAATATTTGAAGCTATTTGGGCTTGATGGGGTGCATACAAGTACCACTTTAGTTTTCCACCCAGTATTCACACAACATATATTTTTTAGTCTTGCCTTGTTAAAATTCCCGTCAATTATGTGATTGGAAGCTCTCCCCGTCCTTGACTTGTTAAAATTCCTATCAATTATGTGATTGGAAGCTCTCCCCGTCCTTGCCTTGTTAAAATTCCCGTCAATTATGTGATTGGAAGCTCTCCCCGTCCTTGTGAAGCTTCCATGATCACCCATGAAACATGCTAGAAGAAGAAAGAACTAGATACATATCCATACATACTTAAAGCTTTCTATATGTGTTCAAATGAGATTATCATGGTGTTGAAATTGTCAAATGTAATAGATCCATGATTGTTAGAGTCGTTACATTTGATCATTTGTTTACACAAAACGGGTTCTTCTGAAAATACATCCGAATACCCCCCTCAGGATTGGAATATCTTCCAGTTTTAGTTTATCTTCATTATTAATATGCTCTTTGTCAGTTACAGTTACATCAAAGGCTTTACAACCCTTCCAAACAGCTCTCTTTAATTGCAAGGCAGAGATTTGTCTAATAATTGTTTTCCTAGGAATTCATGTTACGATTAATGTTTCTCCTTCATTATTTACGCATATAAATTTTTTATCGAAATGGTTCAAAACTACTCTATGTTTTTCTCACCAGTCCATACCAATTAACATGTCATAAGAGCCTAAAGGAAGTACATTTAGCTTCACAGAAGTTTTAAACTGATTCATAATTACAATGCAGCCTTTTACAAAACTAATCACTTTTCTTTTTGCTCCTGTAGCTAGTTGAACTAGGCATGACTTTGCAAACTTGTCTACTGATAAATTGCATTTTTCTACTAAATTAGGAGAAACATAACTCAAGCTATCCCCTGAGTCAATTAAGATAGAAATGGGTGTTTGATTCAGCTTACCTTCTACTTCCACCATGGACATTTGATAATCAGCCTGCATGTTTTCCAACGCCACGTTGATTCTGGGCATCCCCCTTGCTAAGTCACCAACAGTCATCTCCTCCTGCACTGTATGAATGTTGTTGACAGTCTTCTTTCTGTTAGGGCAGACTGATGCATAATGAGGTCCATTACAATCCCAACACTTTATTGGTTCTTTACGTTCATTATTATTAACGTAGTTGCTGTGATTATTAGCAGGTTCTTTATTTCTATGGCCATTAGGGTTTTACTGTGAGTTACCTTTATTTCCTTGGAAATTCTTATTAGGAAAGTTATGTGTGTTATTATTCCTAAAATTGTAGTTTGATATGAAAATCTTCTTCTTATGTTCAAAATTATTAGACCTCTTAGCCTTCCAGTTTGGCATGCTTTCCCTTTTTCGGTTCTGCTCATAGCAAAAATTTGCCTTTTGCATAGCCTCCTCAAGGGTTTTTGGATTATCGTATTCAATTATGTCTTTAATGTGAAAAGGTAAACAGCTTAGAAACTGTTGCACCTTAGGCTTCTCATCCACAATGTAAGGCACGTAACGTAGTAAACTTAAAAATTTACTGTTTAATTCCTCAATGTTCATAGTTCCCAACTTCAGTTCATAGAATTCTTTAGCTCGCACTTCATAATACTGTTTTGACAGAAACTTCTTTTTAAAGTATTTTTTAAAGGTACTCCAGTTAATGTTTTTTCCTTAATAACTTTTACTCGTTTTAAATCCTGCCACCAGATATCTGTCTTTCCAGTCAAGTTGTAAATGGTCATTCTTGCTTTTAGCTGGTTGGAGTAATTATAGATTTGGAAATAATTCTTCATTCCAGACAGTCATGCTTCAGCTTCCTCTCCTTTCTCAGTTTCACCGTTGAAAGTTGGTGGTTTTATCTTCTTAAATTCTCCCAAAATTTCCTCATAATGCTTAAATTTTCTTTTTCTAGAATGGTAATTATCCTCACTGCTCACTAGAGTATTGGTGATTCTTCTTGTGTGAGTCACCATAAATTTCAGAGGACAAACTACTTTCAATTTTAGACTGTTTGGAATTTTTACTTTTATGTTGGTAGGACGTATTTTCGGATCCTATATGTTTATCTTTCCCTTCACTCTGAAATTTTTCCAATAGTATCTGGTTCAGCTTCTCTTGAGCTCTTAGAATTCTTTCATTCTCTTTTTTAACTGTTTCCATTTCAGTTCTTAATTCTTTAACAGTTTGTAAAAATTCTAAAAAATTGTTAGTTATTTCTTCCTTAATCGATTCTCTTCTAGAATTACTTTGTTCATTTAATGGGGACCCTTCATCTGCATATTCCTCGAGTCTTTCCATACCTGCAGTTCTAGCTTAGAAATTTTCCGGTAACAACATTTCAAAAGAAAATTAATAAATCAGTTATGCGTGCATTTTATTTATTGTTTGTCTACGCAGGTCGAGCCGCATTCAGGCCTAGTGTCTGAATGTGTGCTTTGATACCATATGTAATACCCTAAATTTTCATAAAAATTTAAATTTTTTCTTGCGACAATTAATGTTTAAAATCATTGATAAAGACGGTAACTTAACTACTAACAGTTAACATCCTAAAGGGTCTAATCTAGAAACTAAAACCAATTCATTTATTAATTTCTATAACGGCATACTTCACTATCTGCATTTATAATTAAGTATTGAAAGATTGATTTAGTAGGTAATGATCTGAAGTAGTATGAGCTGAAAACAATTGTTTGTTTACTATGTACTAAAGTTTGTCTCCTATTTAAATTGAAGGAACTTCAGTTCATGCCCGAGGCTTACTTAGCTCTTGAAGCTAATGCAATGAAATGATGATTCTTGTACAAGTATTTTTACAAGTAAGACGTTTTGTATCCCAGTGTCGGGATCATAATTTATTATCTCAACTTGCAAAAGTAAAATGCTAGAATATTTGTTAAATTTAAAGCTTTGAGAAAAAGAAGGTATTGTCAAACATGTTTCCTTTCCTAATCTTGAATTGGTAATGTCATTGCGAAACGTTTAGGGTCTAGGTTTTTACCCTTCATATTCTGGGCTTAAGAACATGATGTTTGCCTATATATATATATTATTTCTCTAAAGGCATAAGTACTTAAAAAATAAGAGCAAAAATAGAACTTATATTTTTAGCCTAAACTATGAGCATAACCTATACATCTTATATTAAACCTATCGTTGGTGTAAAAGATCTTAATTCTACAAGCAACATTAAAGAAGGAAAATCCTATAAACTAAGTCATGCAATACTACTTCTACCAAAGTATCTCATATGCCATGAAATTTACATATGCCCGAAATGTGAACATAAACCAGAATTAACCTATGCTTGTGTATTGTCATGAGGTTAAAGAATTGGACATTTGTATAAGCGATACTAAAGATTTATGCAAAGTATAGATTGATGTTGCTAAGGCATTTAACGCGTGTGTGTGTAAAGGTATGCAATATAAGAATATAAGCATAGTCTTAGCATTTAACCTTTGTTTAAAAAGCAGGGTCAAACGATGCAAACAAGACTATAATACCTTTACAAAAACTATGCTAAGCATCTCTATAAATAAAATCTCGGGCTTATAAGTTTTCAACCAAAATATTAACAAAGGTTATGTATAACCTTCTGCAGGCTTCACCCAAGTTCTCAAACTATAGAGAAACACCCACAAATTCAAGTTGAAGTGGAAACCACGTGGCTAAAGTTTAGTGGATATGGTTTATGCGTTGTAAAACCCTACTACAAAGTCGATCCAACACTAAAATTTCACATTGTTGGCCTAACACTTCACTGCTGTGAGTTGCACCGCTAGGCTCAGGGCCTTTTGGGCCTTTGATGCCATCGTTTAGCTCTGTGAGTGATGGCCTTTGACGCCACTGTCTAGCTCCATGAGTGACTTAACCCGCGTATCAGCCAAGCTGGATCCTCTGATTGATAGCAGTGGTGTTTCTGGATCTAAAACTCATGGCTTACCTTGTGGATTTCATTGACAGTAGGGAAATTTGGTTTCGTCATGGCTTTTACTGTGGCTTTCTCATTCTCGTCAAGGTTTCTAGAGTGTGTTTCCCTTGCCCAGCTGCTAGGGTATGAAGTTTTTCCTTGGCCAGGGTTGTTGTGCAAAACAAAATTACTGCGCGGCCGAGGATAAAATCTCCAGGTATACTCATTTAAAACCTTTTTGCAAAATCCATAAAAAAAATCACTATTGTAACAAGGTTTTCTTTTGAACAATAACTTAACATTTCTTAACTTACTTGTGCAGACTTCTCTATAGGTGAAATCTCACTACTGCGAGCTGGAAGACTTCATGAAAAAAATTCCATGCTTCTTAAGCAACTGGGTAAGCCTCGGTTGCATGCCTGAGGTTCTTTCTGTGGTGAAAGTGTGGGGTTTGGAAAGATATTGTCTCGCCAAGACTTGAACTTCTTTGCCGTAGCTGCATTTGAACAATGCTTTGGTTGTAAATTCCATGTGGTTATAGACTGTTATGTTCGATTGTTTAATTTTTCTTAGGGTTTTGCAGTTTGTAAACACCTTGTATTTAATTTGTAACGGTTGACAGTAAAATGGATGCATCGGCCTGTGTAGAAAAAGGTCCTTGCTAGACTTGGACATCGTGGTTTTCCTGTGTTGGATATTTCAGTTTGTTTAAGCTTAGATTATTGAAGTTTTGAAGAACCTTGTGGTTATTTACCTGTATCTGGTGAATGACTTGATAAAAGATAATGCAAGGATTTCACTGTTTATAAAAGTCCATAATTTTGATTTTTGTTAAGATGAGGTATTATGTGGAAATTTAATGTGAAAACTAACTTCTGGGCTTTTCCTTTTTGTTTAAAGATTTACTTAAGAAATAATAAAAGGTAAAAGGGTTTGTCACTACAACCCAAGCACGACTGTGTAAATTTGATTTGGAAATTTTAATTTATCTTCTATTATTTTATTTTAGTTTATAAAAGATAAATAGTCTAACTCTGTTTCTGTGTAAAATTTATTTAATATAGGGCAATTATAAGGTAGATATTATAATTATGTAATGAAGAATCTCATTATTTAGGATATGGATAAAATTATAAATACCCTATTATGGAAAGAGAAAAGAAGGGAAGACTTAGTTGACAGTTTTCCTTAATTAGGGTTTGTATTTTTGTTTTAAATTAAAACTCTGAAATTTTGTTGTTTTTACTTTGATGTATTTGATATCTGATGTTTTACTTACAGTATTACTGAAATTACTTAGTTGTTATTTGCAAAACCTAAGTTATTACTATAATTTCATTATAATGTTTATATAATTTAAGTTATTCTGTTTTAAACAGATGTATTTTAACTAAGGAAACTTCTGAAATGGAGGAATCTTTCTTCTAAATAACTCTATCAAGATTAAAGTAAATAATCATATTCCTGCACAATTTGATTTGATTTGATCATCAAACTTAATTTCACCTACTGTACTAAAATACTACTTCTTCAGAGGTGTGGAAAAATACAGTCAGGTAATTTATTCACCAGCAAATTTAAAGCTAACCTTAATTCAATCTTCCTAAAACATAATTGAATAGAATTTGTCAATCTTGAAACAATAAAAGATTTAAACAACTAACAAAATCATCAATCATATAGATGCATCAAATCCTAAATTTATACATTCCAGCTTCTATGCTTGCATAAAGAAAATAAAAATCACATTTAGAACTTGGTAATATAGCAGAGGAAACAACAACCTAAGGAGCACGTTCCTCCCAACCAACTCCTGAAGACAGTTGAGCTGCAAATCTTAGGACCCTCGAGTATGTCTACTGGTCCACCTGGTTGAAAGCACTGGGTGAGAGAATAGGTTTAGAAACCCCAACAACTCCACAGAGTAATCAGTAGTAATACTTATGCCTGTATTAGTAAGAACTCATCCCAAAACAGCTACACTAGTTCAGTAAATCAGCACTTTCCACTCAAAATCTTCTTCCTGTCCCCTCCATCGAACTTCTTGTGCACCAATCTCACTCAAAAATTTTCACAAGTAATCATTGAGCAACCTTAGCTAAATTCGATGGGTAGTTTTATCAGCGTGCCTAGGTATTTTGGGTCAATTTTCACTTAATGAGCCACCTTCTCTTGTTCCACTTTCTTGGGGAACATGACCACAAAAATAGGGAAGTTGCTTCCTGCAACAGCTAGAAGTAGTTTGAGGATGCTGCCAAGTGTCAATCTGCTCTCAACCCAGCCTATTCCACCAAGTGGCTAGTAGACACTCATTTAACAGCCTCCTTAAGCTGTTGTCTCATCTTTTATTTATTAATTAATAAAACATTAAGCAATTAAATACAATTATCATTGACTCCACTTGGTCAATAATTACAAACTTTATAATAAAATTAAAACATAATGTCTCCTAAAACATAATGACATAGGCTGAGTCAGGAAACTTCTTCAAGTTCGTTGTCATGAGTACGCTCATGGACTTACAGTCCTACATTCCAAATCTCTGTAAGATATCGACTGCATACTTCCCTTGTGTTAGGAATATCTCGCCTAGATTTTTCCAGACCTCTAAGCCAAGAAAATAGTGCATCAAACCAAGATCCTTCATTGCAAATTCAGAGGTAAGCTCCTCTTGATGTAATTGTAACTTCGGAATGTATTCACTTGTATTTCTTATCTATTGTAACCCGATGTTCATTCTGGGATGTATTGTAATGTATTTGAGTCATGTCATACCCCGATGTTTATTCCAGAAAGTTTCTATAATGAGAAAGTCATGTCAAGTCATTATGGGTAACCCTCCCATTGGTTAAGGGTTAAAGTCCCCATAGTTGTGGGGACCTTTACTTATTAGACTATCCTAGTGAAATCGACCCTAGGTGAGTCAGTGTAAGTCGGGGAAATAGTCCCCACCATTGTGTTACCCTCCTATTGGTTGGAGGAGGCAAATTCCCCACAAGTGGTGGGGCACTAGGGTTATTAGACACTCCTAGAGATGTCGGCTCTAGTAAGTCATTGTTAAGTGAGGCTGACATGATGGAGTGGGTTCCAAGTGGACGGAAGAATATAAATAGAGAGTGAGATCCTCTCTATTTATCACTTGCAACACTCACACTCACTCATTGAGGCTCATGAGTGAGAGGAGAAGCTCTCTCAGTGTGAGAGAGAGAGACTGTTGCTGTGTGGAGATATTCTTATTGTTTTGGGGCTTTTACTGTTTTGGTGCTGATTCTATCTTTGATAAAGTTGAGGGGTTTTCTCCTTTATGGTTTCCCCGAGGAAAACTCTTTGTGTCTCTTGTCTCTTGTGATGTGCTTATGTTTTATTGATGTACTTGTTATTCTCTCAGTTAAAAGATCCTAAGATCATAATGCTAGCTTTAATGATGAAAAACTAACATGGTATCAAAGCTAACCTGAGAAGAAGACATTGTGCAGCTGCAGAAGCTAGGGCTTCTTACTTTTTGGGTCTCTCTCCACAATCCATCAGCAAAAGTATGCTAGGATGACTCTCCATTGAAGGGCGCATATTTCTATCGAAGCGGAATTCGATTCCGAGCATTTTCAGTTTTCGATGTGGAAATTAGGGATTTCTACAGAAGAGGAATTTTTGAGTGAGACCCGCATAGAATTGTTCTCCTCATCAAAACCGAAGTTTAGAGACCTCGATCAAGAAATTTGGTTGGGTGAAACTCCAGGAAAGTCAAACCCTAGTTTGACCCCGAGCTGAAAAAACCCTAAATACTAAAACTGATAAGTTTTGGTACATTCACTATATTCTAAGGTTGGCGAAGTCTCAGAAGCTGAACATTGCAGGGGCCAAAGATAAAATCCTGATGAACACTGTGTCCAAAAATCAGCCTTAGATTCGCTATATTCTGAGAGATATGATCCCTCCAAGTTAGGGTTCCAGCCTCTTCCAAAATTCATCCCTAAACAGGACACCTGGAGAGAATTGCAATATATTGGGCTACAGAGGTCCAAATGGAATTCCTGATGATGTTCCAGAAATGGCACAGACTATAATTTCGGTGGTCCGAAGATCAGACTCAGAAGATGAACCAGTGACACGTAGCATGTCATACAACTTCGTTGTTCTGAAAAGTCTTGTAACCGGTCACCTTGGGAAAATGATCATAAATCCCAAATGGTGAAACCAATTCTGATGCAACCTATGGTGTTGGATCAGGGACATGCGAGGTTACCTCAGTGCGAAATTTCAGACACAGAGGGATAGTAATTTCGGAGATATCATAGAAACAGTAACAGGAATTTCTGTAGAAGAAATTGGAAAATTAGGGCTTCCCTCCACTGTTTTCAGAAAAGGAGTACAATGGACAACTCCATTTGAAGAGATCTATCTGTCTATCCAATAAAATCTGAAAGATTCCAAGTTTTGGAAAATTAAAGTTTCTGTGACAAACCCTAGATTAGCCAGCTCCAGAACCAGGATGGACACCTCAAATCGGTAAGATCTAATCTATTGCTATTTTCATTTGAGGTTTTCATTTCAAAATAATCTATCACATTAGCTTGATGATAAGCTTGATGAAGTTGATGAATTCCAAGCATAGAAGTACTTGATCTCTCTGAAGAAAATGGATTGGGCACCTACATGAGTATAGAGGTTCCAGTTTCAGAGGGAGATGAGGCTAGAATCCTTTCACAAGAAGAACTTGGTCAAGGCCTAGAAGATCATTACTGATTCAGTCACGAATCAACTTGTACTACAAATGTCTTCCTTAAAGACACCAAAGATGTTTAATTCCTTGACCAAGCTATTTGAAAGGAAGAATAGAAATCAGAATACGACCGTAAGAAACCAGTTGAAGAATGTGAAGATCCAGAATGCAGAGACCATGCAGTCATAAGGGTCTCTCAAATCAAAGAAAAACTTGAAGCAATGAAAGAAGAAGTGAAGAATGCGGAAGTGGTGATGGCCACCTTGAATGGCCTCCCAGGATCATAGTATTCATTCATGCGAGGAATGTGTGCCAAAAGGAAGTGATTACTTTCAGCAGAATCTAGGAAGAAGAAGAATCTCGACTCATAAGAAGAGAAGAGAAGATGGGAGCAATTGAAGATCAAGCTCTCACCATCCAAAGAAGATCCCTCAAGCAATGAGGAATATGAAGAACTCAACTCTTGAAGAACTTCTTATCCACCTTAGCATTTGGATAAGAAACGATGCTATTATGAATGAAGAAGATGATGAAGCTGAAGGCTCAAGAAGGAGTCTACCCATGAAACAAATAAAGATAAGTATTCAATTGTCATTTCATGATATTGTTTTGTTATGCATTTGTTTATATTCAGTTGATGTATTATGCATGATAGGATGTTTGCATTAATGATAGTATACTAATAATATGCATGTGATGGGTAAGTAGCTCATGGTGCTATACAACTCTCCATTGCTACTTATCTAGAATGAAACCTCTTTGCTGACATATTGGATTAGTGCACAATCCCAATGTTGTCCTGGTAGAGACGGAAGGCATCTAGAAATTTTCCGTGAGATATGGATGAATGTTGTATTGGCTAAAATAGTTGCATGATCATATATTTATGCATAAGAATTTGCCAGTATGAATATTCCTTATGAAATGTTTCTAACCATACAAATGCATTTGACTTGTAGAAAAGATCGCATACAAGCAAACAAGAATGGATACTTGTTCCAAAGAACAAGTGACAACAGTTCAAAGACAAAGAATAATATGATGAATACAGCGACATCATTGATACAGAACCTTCCAGCGATGAAGAAGTAACCAAGAAGAAATGGAAGACCAGTTCAAGAAGAATGATGTCTATGATGCAGTATCAATATGTGAAGGGAAGTTCGTAGCTCCATCATGCAGTAGATGGAAACATTGTGGGATACAAAGCAAGATTCGTAGCACGAGGCTTCTCACGAAAAGAAGGCATAGACTACGAAGAAACATTTACAGCTATTAGAAGTAAAGTCACATGACATGCATAATCATGTGTGCAAATGAAAGAAGGCCTTGTACGAGTTCAGAAGACACCCATGGGATAACACATACATGACGAGCTTGATGGATATCGTAACCTTTGCTACAAGGTTGATAAAGGATGACAAGCTCACAGATGGATGTGAGAAGAACTTTTGAAAAAGTTCAAAATAGAGGATCTTGATATCCAATGATCCTAAATGGATACTACTTGTCACTCCAGTACAAATTGGTTCAGTGCATAGAGTATGGAAGACAGAGGGAGTATGATGCTCCGCTTCAGAGGGAGTGACTGCAGAAGATCCTGAGGTTCGACATGGTGGACAGATTACTGATGACTCTAGGCTTTATTGAGAGTAAAGCAGATTCCAACCTTTGCTTCAAGGTTGAAGGTGGAAGACCAGTGATGCTCTTGTTATGTGTCGATGCACTATTTTCTAGGCATGGAGGTGTGGAAAAGGGAAGCATGCAGTATAGATCCTGAATAGGTTCAGGATGATAGACTGCATGACCACACCTATGGCATCAAACATGAATCTATTGAGTGATGCTTCATCACAGATAGTTGATGCTACACTTGACGAACACAAGACCAGATATTTGCTTTGTTGTGAACACCTTGAGCCAGTTCCTGACAGATCCGAGAAATGTTCACTTGATTGCTGCAAAGCATATTCTGAGGTACCTGCAGGGTACAATTGATTATGGGCTCAAGTACGATGCGAATCAAAAGATTAACCTAGAGGGTTATGTTGATTCAGATTGGGCAGGCAGTGCCATCGACAGGAAGAGTACTTCAGGATGTTGCTTCAGTATGGGATCAGGAGTGATCTCTTGGTTTAGCAGGAAGCAATCCTGTGTGGCACTGAGTACAACTGAAGCAGAGTATGTCGCAGCTTGTTCAGCTAGTTGTGAGGCAGTATGGCTGCGGAAGCTACTGTCTGATATATTTGATCTCCATTTGGATGCTACTTGTATACATTGTGACAACCAGAGTTGCGTGAAGTTGTCAGAGAATCCAGTGTTCCATGACAAGTCGAAGCATATCGAGATCAAGTATCACTATATCAGGGATATGGTGCAAAGAGGAGCAGTGAAGCTCCAGTATGTTGCGACGGAGGAACAGATAGCTGATGTATTGACGAAGCCATTGGCTAGGCTGAAGTTCGAGTACTTCAGGGAGAAGCTTGGTGTTCTCCAAATCTAGGTTTCCTCCAAGAGAAAGTGATGAGACCCATAGCCATTCTGACATGGTGAGAGGATTGGTTCCTTCCATGGTCAGATGTAAGGGCTGAGCCATTCTGTCATGGTGATAGGGTTGCTCCCTTCCATGTCAGATATGAGTGTTGGCCATTCTGTCGAGTAGGCCCAGATGTAAGGGCAATTTCCATTCTAGGAATGGAGGCATCTGGTCAGTTACCAGAATCACTCAGTGCAGGACTGAGTAACCATTCTGATGTGATAGAGGGATGTGTTCCCACTTGATCAGATGTAAGGGCTGAACCATTCTGTCATGGCTAAAGGATTAAGTTCCTTCCATGTCAGATGTGAGTGTTGGCCATTCCGATGAGCAGGTCGGATGTAAGGGCAACTGCCATTCTCTATGAGAATGGAGGCACCTGGTCAATTACCAGGTAGCTCAGTCAAGGAGGATTGGGGGCCATTCTGATATGACTGTAGGATTGGTTCCTACAAGATCAAATGTGAGTGCAGAGCCCTTCCATCATTGTGAGCAGGATGTGTTCCGGCTTGGGTGAGAGTCATTCATCATTATGGTAGGATGTGTTTCGGCCTGGGTGAATGTGTGGAAATCTTTCATCATTGTGATAGGATGTGTTCCGGCCTGGGTGAGAGTCATTAATCATTGTGGTAGGATGTGTTCCGGCCTGGGTGAATGTGTGGAAATCTTTCATCATTGTGGTAGGATGTGTTCCGGCCTGGGTGAGAGTCATTCATCACTGTGGTAGGATGTGTTCCCGCCTGGATGGATGTGCCTTTCTGACGAGTAGGTCAAATATAAGTGCTGAAGCCTTTTCACATATGATAGTGATGTCCTATCATGCTGGTGAATGTGAGTGTTGGGCCTTTCTAATGTGATTATAGGATTGGTTCCTATATGATCAGATGTGAGTGTTGGGCATGCCTTTCTGACGAGTAGGTCAGATGTAAGTGCTAGGCGAAGACCTACATGGAGGCTAGGCCTACAACCAACATGAAAAAGGGTTGGCTCTGTAGAACTTCCTGTGACGAGAAGAATCATGAGATAGCACCAGGGATGATCTAGATCGAGTGATGATCCAGATCCAGTGATGATAGCCAGTGATGATCCAGATCCAGTGATGACAGTCGGTGAAGATGATCCAGATCGAGTGATGATCCAAATCCAGTTCAGTGATGTTGATCCAGATCGAGAGATGATCCAAATCCAGTGATGATGTTCCATGATGATCCAGATCAAGTGATGATCCAGATCTGATGATGATGTCTAGTGATGATCTAGATCGAGTGATGATCTAGATTCAGTTATGATGATCCAGATCAAGTGATGATCCAGATCCAAATGAAGATGACTTATAGATGAAGATGAATTGAATATGACGAAGACCTGACGATGACCCAGATGATACAAAGAAGAAGACTTGTGCTGATAAATTGTGTCAAGAGAATACCTTCCTAGTTAAGAGGGAGTGTTGATGTAATTGTAACTTTGGAATGTATTCACTTGTATTTCTTATCTATTGTAACCTGATGTTCATTCTGGGATGTATTGTAATGTATTTGAGTCATGTCATACCCCGATGTTTATTTTGGGAAGTTTCTATAATGAGAAAGTCATGTCAAGTCATTATGGGTAACCCTCCTATTGGTCAAGGGTTAAAGTCCCCACAGTTGTGGGGCCCTTGGGTTATTAGACTATCCTAGTGAAGTCGACCCTAGGTGAGTCATTGTAAGTCGGGGAAATAGTCCCCACCATTGTGTTACCCTCCTATTGGTTGGAGGAGGCAAATTCCCCATAAGTGGTGGGGCACTAGGGTTATTAGACACTCCTAGAGATGTCGGCTCTAGTAAGTACTTGTTAAGTGAGGCCGACATGATGGAGTGGGTTCCAAGTGGACGGAAGAATATAAATAGAGAGTGAGAGCCTCTCTATTTATCACTTGCAACACTCACACTCACTCATTGAGGCGCGTGAGTGAGAGGAGAAGCTCTCTCAGTGTGAGAGAGAAAGACTGCTGCTGTGTGGAGATCATCTTACTGTTTTGGTGCTGATTCTATCTCTGAGGAAGTTGCAGGGTTTTCTCCTTTATGGTTTCCCCGAGGAAAACTCTTTGTGTCTCTTGTCTCTTGTGATGTGCTTATGTTTTATTGATGTACTTGTTATTCTCTCAGTTAAAAGATCCTAAGATCATAATGCTAGCTTTAATGATGAAAAACTAACAGCTCCCTCTTACATTGAGCTATCAGTTGTTCCTCCCCAGTAAGGAATAAGTCATCCGCATACAAGACTAGGATCAAGTGATGGTTATGAACAACCTTAAAGTAAAAATTGGAGTCAATTGTACTTTTGGAGAACCCCAAGTTGTGAAGGTAACCATTGATTCTTGCATACCACACTCTCGGAGCCTGTTTGAGCCCATACAAGGCTTTCTTTAGCTTACACACATGAGACTTATCTCCATGAGTCACAAAGCCTTCTATTTGTTCAATGTAGACTTCCTCATCAATTTTGCCATTGAGAAAGGATGTTTTTACATCCATCTGATGGAGTTTCCATCCAAACACAATAGCAAGGGAGATGATAGTTCTGATGGTGATATATCTGGCAACAATAGAAAAAGTTTCATCATAGTCTATGCCTTCTTTTTTAGTGAAGCCACAAGATACAAGCCTATCCTTATACTTTTTAATGTTGCCATCAGTAGCATGCTTGATTTTGTAAAGCCATCTAGATGTTACCAGATATTTTCCTATAGATCTAGGAACAACTTGCCACACATCACTTTTCATGATAGAACTATATTCTTCAATCATGGCATCATTCCATACATGTTGGCTTGTTACTTATTTGTATGTGGAGGGTTTTGCACTAATGATTTTGCTCATAAGGCATGAGTACTTCTAAGGCTTTATGCTTTCTCTGAAAGTTTTGGGAGGAGCTTTATGCTTCTCATCTTCTTGCATCATTTCTTGGTACTAGGTGTTGATGAAATTGTCATTGGTGCCAACATGGATTTGCAGTGGCCCCATAGGTCGTCATTGATGCCACCAAGTCCCACTTGCAGTGCCTTAAACCCCTTTTAGAGTGGGGTTGTGCCTTGAAGCACCATGTACCTAGTTGACAAGGTCCTTGTACCCACAAGGTTGGATCTTGGAGGAACAACCTTGTTGAAGACCCTATTGATGGTGTTGAAGACCTTGGAGATGGTCCTGATGCCTTTGTGGATGATGGAGAAGCCCTAAATGGGTTGGAGAAGCATTAATGACCCCTTATGTGGTCATTCATGCTATGATGGTGTCATGGTACCCTAGGAGAAGGCCTAGAAACCCCACAGGTGATTCCATGATGGATCTTGACCCTTGGAGGTCTCCTTGCATGGTTAAGATGGTTGAAGAAGCCCGTGATGTCTCTTGCTTGATAAAGAAACCCTGAAGAAGACCTTGGACCCACACTTGATGGGTTAATGGTCCTTGAACTCTTGAAAGTGATGATGTGGTCATTGATGGCTTAATGAAGTCACAGAACCCTTGTGAAGAACTTGATGACCCTTGCTAAGGTCATGAAACCCATTGCTTGCATGATGAAGACACCCACTCACTTGATGATCCGTGTACCCTTGAAGGTGGGGTGAAGTTTTTGTGTGACACACATTGTAGATACTAGCACCTACATTCATTATGGTATGAAGGCATTTGGAACACTTGAAGACTCTTGGCTTGGTCCCTCTTATGGTAAGTATGCTATTAGGGCATTAGTGGAGATAATGTCTTGAAGAATACTTTGAAAGTATCATTGAAACCCTTGCACATGGTACACAAGACCATCATGACCCTTTCCATTGAAATTTGAAGGGTTTATGTGACACAAAATATGAATATTACAATACCTTGTTGACCTTGAACAAGTCGGCTGCCAATATTTTGAAACAATAAAAATAAATTTCATATTTATTGGAAGTCAGCCCATTAAAGAATTAAAAAAAATAAAAATAACAATAATAAATTCCAACATGTCGGCTCAATTTTCTTTTGGAAAGCCACTATAAATACCCTATCGAGCTTTCATTTTTGCAAGTGTGAAAAATTCATACAACTATGAGGAATTTTGGATGTAACTGTTAAAGCAGCGAAGGAGCAGTCTGCATTGACTAAGGAAATTTGGATGGAACAGTCCACTATGGAAAACGCAGCAACAGACATTTCTTTTGCAGTTTGATTTATTTTTTGGTCTGAAAATTTCGGTTGTGCTCTCAGGTCTTTTCGTGGACTGAGGCTGTAACAGCAGAAGAAAAGAGGAGATCTTTGATGTAGTATGCCCTAAATATCAGAAAAATTCGGGTGTATGATTTTGTAAAGTTTTAGCTCTGATTTCTGGGTTAGAAGGAACACTTCCGAGGTAGCCATAGGTGAAGAATTCAACTCTAGTTTTTCTTTGCAGTGATCTTTATCTCTGTAGTAGCGAAGTTATTCTGAGGCAGATGCAGGTGTATTCTTCAAGTAAATCTTTTTGTTTTTGGAGTATTACTGAGGCAGCCACAGGAGTAACTTTTAGTGCAAGTTTTCCACGTTTTATACCCAGTTAACGTCCTCATTTATCATACACAAAATTTCTATTTTAGCTCTGATTTTCGGATTATTTACCGAGGCAACAAACTCTGATTTTCGGTGGTCACTAAGGAAAATTTAGTGGTTGAAGAAAGGCATCTGAATCTTTGTTTGCAACAATTGTTGAAGACTCTTAACCTTGATTTGGAATTCTTCAGAAGCAGCAGGAGTTACACATTTGTATGCAGCCATCCGAAGTCTGAACTCTGTCAAATTTTAGTGAAGTTACACATAAATATACAACTCTGATTTTGGGTTAAACAATCCTACAGTGACAGCCGCAGTGGAGAGTGGTGGAAGTTTTTATGCTTTTATTTTTGTGTTACCTACTCAGGCAGCTGCAGGAGCTTGATGATGGTGCAATTTTGGTGGTAGCAACAAGTGAAGTACAACCCTGTTAAGGCCATCCTCAGTTCACCCGAACCCTGCCTAGGGTTATCTCTGTGTCTTTGACAACCAAGTTAGGGCACATGCAACTCACTTCAATCCTTGCTAGGGGTTTACACCAGCAGTGCAAGTGCGTCGATTAATGGTCAAGCTAGCAGACAATCAACCCAAGTCCATGACTCTTGAAGTGCTTGATAGTCCCACAACCTAGACCTTCTTCTGTGATGAAGTCCCAATCTGACTCTTGAAGAAAAGGTTGACAGTGCATGAGGAAAGGACGTTGAAGTTTGACAATCTCTTGAAGAATGTTGATAACCCTTATCATGAAGACAATGATGTTGATGATAGTGGTTTCCATGATGGCATAGTGAATGCTTGACCGTGTTACCTTGATAATGGTGGACTTGACAAGTATTATATGCTTACATTGACAATGATATGCTTGAGTATGGCAGTGATGTGCTGACTTGACAGTGATATGCCTGAGAATGATGTTTAATATGACAGTGATGATGTGGACAGAAATATGATGTGGGAGTGAGCGCACTTGACAGTGACATGTGTGTGTGATGAGTGTGTTGATACAGTGAGCTATAATTGTAAAAGCAAGCTTGTATTGCTTTTGAGGTTAGGATACCTCAAACCCTTCTTAGCGGGGTCTAAGAAAACCAAGCAGGGTCCTGGATGAAGAATAGGTTCTCTTTGTATCAGTAGGTGCTGATTTTACCTCACGGTTGTAGCTGTTCCAAAACAAATACAAAAAGATTACAAAATCATATGGTGTTGTATTCTCTTGTGCTATGGTTCTTGTTATGACTGCTTGATTCAGATGTTTCTGATTTATAAATAATGAAGTGGTAGATGCTTATGAAATGATTATGTAAATGGTATAATAACGCATTGATGAATTAGTTGTTGATTGTTAAAATTGGGAAAAGTAATAAAGACTGCACACACAGATTCACCCTCCCTCTATGTGTGCCTGGTGTGTCCAACACCAGGCCTGTCTCCTTTTGGAAGGAGGAGCCTCAAGTAGTTCTTCAGCTGGTCTTTCAAATTCTTCAGGCTCATCAAGAATTTGAGGCTCAAATTCTTCTTCCTCCCTCTGAACTTCTAAATCTGGAGTTTCAGAAGGAGATTCTTCTATATCCTTTGGAATCTCTTTTGTTTGATGAAACACAGCTTCCTCATGGAATATCACATCTTTACTGACTTCAATGTACTTTTGTCCAGGAACATAGATGCAGTAAGCTTTCAAGATTTCACTATAACCAACAAATATGTTTTTCTTTCCGGAAGGCTCTAGCTTAGCCCTCTTTTCTTTTGGTACATGAATATACACAAGAGTGTCAAAAATCCTCATGCAGTCCACTGAAGGTTTCTTGCCTGTAAATACTTCTTCTGGAGTCTTTTCCCCAAGATGGAATGAGGGCTTATGTTTTGAATGTACACAACAATACATGCAGCTTTAGCCCACAAAGATAAAGGAAGATCAAGATCAATATGCATAGCTTTAGCAGCTTCGCATATTGTTTTATTCTTCCTTTCTGCAACCCCATTCTGTTGAGGGTTGTAAGGCACTGTCAGTCCCCTCTTGATTCCTACTTCTCAACAAAAATCATCAAACTCATTAGATTCATACTCACCTCCGTTATCTGATCTCAGGATACAGATGTGTCTCCCTGTCTGGTTTTCAATTAGAGCCTTGAATTCTTTCGATTTGTCAAAAGTTTTACTCTTGACTTTGAGAAAGTAGATTCAAGAGTTTCGAGAGTGATCATCTATGAACAAAACATAGTACAAGAACCCACTCAAGGAGGTTGAAGACATGGACCCACATATGTCAGAATGAATCAAGTCCAAGATTCCTTTAGATCTATTCTTGCTTCTTGAGAAAGATTTCTTAGTGTTCTTACCTAGAGCACAAGATTTGCAAACACCATTATGTTCAAGAGACATCTCTGGCATACCTATGACCATCTTTTGAAGACCAGGTAAAGTTGTATAGTGAAGGTGTCCAAACCTTCGATGCCACAGTTCACATGGGTCGATTGTGTTGTGAACCAATGCTTCTGTGAAATTCTAGAAAGCTTTGTAAAGACCTCCCTCTCGAACTCCAATTGGTTCAGCTGAGCTTAGCTTCTCATTCTTTGCCCATAGTAGGACCTTCTTGTCCATGAAGAGAACCCTGTAGCCCTTGTCTTCTAAGCCAGCAACGGAGAGGAGGTTCTTCTTCAAACCAAGGACATATAGTATGTCTTCAATATGCAAAGCAGTCCCTAATTCAGTGAGGTTGAGCCAACTGCTTCAATTTTGTAGGTGGTGTCATCCCCAAGTTCTACTTGAGTAGTGAACTTTTTTTGTAGCTGGTGAGTGCTTCACGGAAACCTGTCATATGTCTGGAAGCACCACTATCTACTAACGAAGAGTTAGCACTGTTAGTGATGGATCCTGAAAGAGCAGAGATCAGGTAGTATTCCCTTCTTAGTTCATTTTCTTTGGAAGACTTAGAATTCTTCTTCTTGGGTTCTTCTTCTTCTAGTTCAGAAGCTTGGAACCTTCTTTTGAACCTTCTCTTTGTTTTCTTGCAATCTTTGGAAAAATGTCCTATCTTATGACAATTAAAACATTCTAAACTTGGAGCATCTGCATGTTTACCTTGTGGTTTCTTTTCCTTCCTTTTCTAAGTGAAGGGCTTCTTAAACTTCCTTATCTTGGTTGTAAGAGCAAGTTTCCCTTCCTTGGCGCCATTAGATCTGCTTTAAATTCTTCCCTCTTCTTCCAAACAATCATGCCAAAGTCTATCAAAGTTTGGATGAGATTCGCGTCCACTTATGGCTTCCAGAAAGGTTTCCCAAGAACTGGGAAGACCATCGAATACAGTCTGCACAAGATCATCATCGTCCACATGTATACCAATAGAAAAAACTTGGTCTCTTACCTGAGCAATTTTTGTGAAGAAGGGGGCAACTCCTTCATCCTTATTCATCTTCAATGTATGAAGCCTCTTCTTTAGTACTCTCTTCTAGATGGGTACCTTCTTTTCATATAAATTTGTCAAGGTGTCAAAGCATTCTTTGGCAGTCTTCAATGGTGTGATGGTGGGCATCAAGGTCTCCTTGATCGAGTCATGGATGATCCTCCTTGCCTTTGCTTGCTTCTTCTTGAAAGCAATCCTTCCAGCATTAGATGCAGGTTCTTCTGTGGCATTAAGAACCAAGTCATCAAGGTCATTCTCTTCCAAGGTGGCCATAAGCCTAGCTTTCCATGAGTTGTAGTTGGTTGACCCTATGTTGTGTGGTAGTGTAACATCCCCCAATACACAAACATTTTATGTAATATTATTTTTACTATTTTTTTTCTTGAATATGATTGGAAAACCTGGAATATGTTGATTGGTTTTTGGAGGACAAATGTAATTGAAACATTATGCTTGTAATGAAAAATCGGAATGAGAGAGACAACCATGTTGAATGATAAATTATGCATGCAAAGGGTCATTCTCAGATAGTTGCACCAGGCATGGGAAGGCTTGTATGGCGCTAGACCCACCCTGGGAAATGAAAAAGGCAGTAAAATATTATGGGAGCTGCAAAAGACCTAGAATCCAACTATAAAGGGAAGGTCGCTCAGTATGTTGGGGGGGCTAGCTGGGGCAAGCGCTCTGCGTTAGGTAAGCTGAAGGAGACATTGTCTGTGTAAGACAAGGGATTCCTCACTGGAGAATTGGACCAAGTTTGACTATCACCACTCTTGGCATGCATAATTAGCTTAGGGGTGATTGAGGGCGGGGAGACCTGTGCCAATCTACGGTTGGGTGGAAAGTGGTTGTTCCCTCTTCATTGCGGATCGTTTTGTAAACAGATTCCATCTATAGGTTTGTTTTTCTGAAAAATTTGTGAAGTTCAAGGTTAATGAAATGATAAATACCAGTTTTAAGTTATTGAGGAAAATGTTGCTTACAAGCCAGTATAGGCTCATACTTTGTCTGATTGGCTATGAAATGCATTCAGTAATATGGTCGTTCTATGGGGTCAAGATGTTTAAGTAATGCGCGCTAATGAGTTCCAGAAATAGTAGCTTTTACATGCATAGACGCAGTTACAGACAGTTATTGCTATGTTTCCTGTGCTTAAGAATTGGAACAATGTATATGTTTCTTATACCCTAATATCTCGAACATGCACTAGGTTCCTTTTAAATATTAGAACTAGTAGTATTGCTGCAAAGTAGCGTCACTTGAATGATTGTGCCTGCCTCTGATAAAAGGATGAACGCAAATAACGTGATATTGCGTTCTACAAAGTTATATGTATGTTGTATGTTTCCCTTGATTGAAAAACTTGGGGCCTGTCTGTGTGTGTAGGGATGTGTGTATAATGTCGATAAAATGATGAAGAACAACTCTAAGCCTGTTGATGGGAGCGTTGCTCACACACTGGTATATGGCCGTGCCCTATTTGGAATGACTGGGGTTGCATTGGGTATATAGGCTCACTATTGGTATGATACACCTACTTTGTTTGATACTTTTTTTTTTAGGTCTTATCTTTCTCCAAAGAGAAGCACCCATGTTTGGTTTAGGAGTGGTCATGACTGTCTTTGGATGCTAAAATCATAGAGGGGTAATGTACTTACCCTATTTTAATTTTTACTTCATTGGAAACTGCCTAATGTTATAGTTTCCCTAAAAAAGTATTACTCCTACTTGGATGAAAGTCTATAACTGTATTTGTTTATGGCCTCTGTGGTTTAGAATCCATGCTTGGTTCTAGGGGTCTAAGATTCTCCCCTTGGTCACATGAACTCTCTAACTAAGGTAGTTATTGTTCTGTACTGAGTTCTAGTTGTATTATTTTCCCCTGCTAAGGTCGAGTTGTAAGGGACCCCCTGTAGAAAGCCTAAGTGTTGAATGGGATAAGCTTGAATCCCCTTAAGGAAAAACACAGCAGGACAATATAAAAAGTCTAAAGAAGAAATGAAGGTTAGCAAGTTATGGGTGTTCCGCACTCTACAATCCCCACTATGGAAGGCAGAGAGTTTAAGGGCAAGTGCAATGAATGTTAAGATTTCCGTGATCCGCAATCTGCATAGTGGAAAGCGAAAAAGGAAAGTTAAGTCTTAAGAGTGTTAAGTTTCCATGATCCGCAATCCGCATAGCGGAAAGCGGAAAAGAAAAGTAAAGGTCGTCAAAGTGATAAGTTTCACGATCCGCAATCCGCATAGCGGAAAGCAAAAAGCGGAAAGGTTAAGTTAAAGCTTTAAAAAGGTTAAGACTTCCACATTCTGCGATCCGCATAGTGGAAGGAAGGAGTGTAAGCATAAAGATGATAAGATTTCCGCGTTCCGCAATCCGCATAGCAAAAGGTGGAAAGCAGAAAGAAAAGTTAAAATGTAAATATGTTAAGATTTTCACATTTTGCAATCCGCATAGCAGAGGGTAGAAAGCGGAAAAGAAAGGACAAGTCTTAAAGCTATTAAGACTTCCGCGATCCGCACAGCAGAAGTGCGGAAGGCGAAAAGGCCGTTAAAATTTCCTTCGCACATTTGAGTTTTCGATTTCCGAGTTCCAAAGTTCGGAAGGTGGAAAGGCAAAAAGGGCGTTAAAAGTTCCTTCGCACATTTGAGTTTCCAATTTCAGAGTTCCAAAGTGCGGAAGGCGGAAAGGAAAAAAGGCCGTTAAAAGCTCCTTTGCACATTTGAGTTTCCGATTTCTGAGTTCCGGAGTGCAGAAAGCGGAAGTGCGGAAAGGCTGTTAAAAGTTCCTTCGCACATTTGAGTTTCCGATTTCCGAGTTCCAAAGTGCGAAAGGCGGAAAGCAGAAGTGCGGAAGGCAGAAGGCAGAAAATTTGTTAAAAGTTCCTTCGCACATTTGAGTTTCCGATTTCCGATTTCCAAAGTGTGAAAGGCGGAAAGGGAAAGTGTAGAAGGAGAAAGGCAGAAAGGGCATTAAAAGTTCCTTCGTACATTTGAGTTTCTGATTTCCGAAATCCGAAGTATGGAAGGCAGAAAGCGGAAGTGCAAAAGGCAGAAGGAGAAAAGGCCATTAAATATTCCCGTCACACATTAGGTTTTCGATTTCCGAGGTTGGAAAGGCGGAAAGCGGAAGTGCAGGAGGTGGAAGGTGGAAGAGTGTTTAAATGTTTCTGTCGCTCAGTATGTTTCCGACTCCCGATTTCTGAGGTCGGAAGTGCAGAACGCAGAGTGCAGAAATTCAGTTTCTGTGCAGAAGCACCTCTTCTGGTTACAAAGGTAGATTTACTTACGTAAGGCTGATTCTTATTGCAGGTTTCCATGTTGGTTACCTGCTTTAATCTTAAGGATGAATGTTTACGAAGATTATAGCCAGCTATTATGCGAAAGGAATTATATTTGCAACTTTTGTTTATATATATGCATTTTCCAAAGAGGTTTAAGGGGGACGTTACATATGGTATTAGAGCTACAGGTTTCAACCCTGTCACCTTTTGAGAACATCTAGTTCTGCTGCATTATGGAGAAACTTTGTTCTAACCATAAAAGTTTTGTTTGGAATGTTTAAAACAAAACCATAGGTTTCAACCGTCACCTTTTGGGAACATCTAGTTCCGCTGGAGCAAACAAAGGTAATATCTACCTTTTGCTAAATGATAATCATTTTTTGATCGATGAGTCATAATTATGTACTCTGGTTTTGTATAAATGGATGAATTCTGACCAAAGTAATTCTAATGGGTGTATATGACGGATGATGGATTGATTGATGTATTACTAGGGATGCTTGTATGGTAATCAATGCATGTATGGGTGTCCTCGGTGGACATTGCATGATGGATGCAGGACTAACGAGGTAAGATGCCACAAATTGATAACCAGGTATGCACAAGGGTTGTTGTATGAACGATTTTGTTAATGGATAATGGCTTCTTGAATAAATTCTGAGAAGGTTTATGCTTGGGTGTTGAGGTGATAAGTGATAGGTTGTTATGGCCCTTCTGTTTCTTAGCTAGATAACAGTATTGAATATACTTAGATGTCTATACTACAAAAATATGCATATGATGTGTGTACATGCACACTGTTGCTCATCATACGAAATTGAATTGTGAAAGTATGTTAGAAAGGTTAATTGCATACTAGATCAGGGATGAGGAAGAGAAGACACAGTAAAAATAAAATACTACCAGTACTAAATGTTTAAATGACTTAAAGTTATAGGAATTGAAAGATAACTAGAATGTGTTAACCACATGCTTTAGTCAAAGAACAAATTGTGACCAATAAATCATACATTCCTTGTCTGGGATTTTTTTTAATCATGAAATACTAAGTATCTTCTAACACTGATGTGTGTTGACTTACTTGAAGGTTATCTCTAGGACATGCTTGATTACTCATAAAAGGGAAGGGTAAGAATAGGAATGTGAAATTAAGGGATACATGAATATCATAACATTTATATACTTGGAATATATATTTCTATTGGGTTTAGTCAAGAAAAGAAAGGGCTACTTGAATGCAATAGAAAAACGTTAACCTTGCATGCCTTAGCTACAGGACGAGAAGACTTTATAATAGAAAAATTCTTAGTTTTAGATGGCTTATGTTAGCTATGTAGGGAAGTATGCCTATTAGTTAAGGTTCCTTTTGCAAAAATTAAAGAAAAGGATACAAAAATTGTATTTGGGAATGGTTGTGTTTCAATATCTCATGGGATTAGTTAATGTCAATAATTCCCTGGGACTGATTAAATTGGTATACCCGAAAGTATAAGTTTAAATTTTCACAGAGTACCAAAAGATCTACGAATGGTCGTATGGGTAAGGAACACACAGTATAAGCAAGCCTAGTTGGGCATAATCTCTGTGAAAATTATAACTCTGTCGGGATGTGTATTTTCATGAATTGAATGTTTGTTAAATCTTCTGTTAATAATTGATAATCCTGGGTGTGCGATAGACTTGCAGGATGCCCCAAAGGGAGTGCTCCCACAAAATTGCAAAGGATCAGAGTTATTGTGCTATAGCTGCCTGCCCAAAGAAGTCAGGAAATTAGACCAACTGCTATGTAAAAAGGAGAGTTCTCTGCTCTTCTCTTGCCAATATGTTTGCATTTCCATGTACATAAACTTGGCATGCAAGAGATTGAATAGGTCCAATGAATATGCACTAGTAGGCATATTAATATAGTACAGATGAAAATGGTTGCATGCATATAATATTGCATAAGAATCAAAATAATGAGGTTTTACATATGCAATGAACCACTACTGATAATTATTGCTGTCTGTGATATTATGGTCAATGGCAATAATTGCAGGACCAAGGGCATAGAAGCATGATTGGAGATGTTGGTGACACCGTGCAGGTGGCCAATAGCCTTGTGAAGAAAGGCTAGGTCAACAAATCTATGATCAATAGATTGGTGTTAGGGTTGTGTAACCCCGGGTAAGAGACCAATTATTGCGCTTCATTTTATACTATGAAATACTAGCAAGTTGTTGATCTCAATTGAATCCATTGCATTCACGGTGGACCATAGTGGATAACTGATAGCGTCTAGAGCATGCTATGTAAGCATGAGAAGTGCCAGTTCTGAAAACAATATATATCTGCGATAAAAGCAAATATTGTTTCTATACCAATCCATGATGTAAGGATTTTGATTTATTACTGATAAAATAGTTGCAGGTACCCAGACCTGGTAATGGAAATAATACAGAAGGGTTGAGGAAGTTGTATAAGAAGAAAGGAGGTACTTGGGGTACATAGCTTCCCAGAAGGATGTACGTGGGGTATAGAGCGTTCCCCCGGCGAGTTAGGCACCAGTATGCATCGCTGGGGACACCCACGCATAAGACATCTGGCTAGTCTTCTTTCCGCACATATTCACACTGCGTAAGGGGACTGTCACAGGAGTGGGGGCTCCATGAAGAGAATAACCCCTAGGTATTATGGTGTCTGAAAAGGAAGCACCTGAGCTTGGTAAGACAGAACTGCCAATGAGCACCCAAAATAGGTGTTAGGCTCTAGAACAGAACTGCCATGGAGCACCCAAAGAGGTGTTAGGCTCTATAGTATCGGTTTAGTAATATATATACAAGTTGAGGAGGCTTGCATGTGAGCTTGTAGTTCCATGAGGAGATGACCCTTAAGTATATATACTCATGTCAAAACTTTTGGAAGAAGAATGCATCCAAGGAGCGCTTGGAGCTTGAGGCCAAGGTGTGTGTGGGTACATACAAGATGCATGTTGTGAATGCATAGTTGTGATATACAGTAGAGAAAATTTGGGGTCTAAAATGGTCATTATAAGAAAACGCGCCAACAATAAATTTTGTGAGTTGGAATTCAAGAACCAATAGAATTTCAATAAAATGAGTCAACCACAATGGTTGAATTGACATATTTCTCATTAAAAAAAACTACTTTTTTTGTTCGTATTTTCAACATATCTCCCTGTGCTTTTACTCAAATTTCAGTAGGGAGAGCTCGTTGGATGCGGAATTTAATTCTTCATCCAACGAGTACCCACACTGTATACTTTTGGCAGACCCTGCTACCCCAAAAATAAGAAATACCTAAAAAAAGTGATGATGATGTCATCATCACATTTTTTTCAGGAATTTCTTGTTTTTTGGGTAGCAGGGTTCGTCAAAAGTATGTTGTGTGGGTACTCGTTGGATTTGGAATTAAATTCTGCATCTAACGAGCTCTCCCGCTCATAATTTGAGTAAAAACACAAGGAGATATGTCGAAAATACGAACAAAAAAAGTAGTTTTTTTCATTCTTCCTCCAAAATTAATAACTATTATTTTATCATTTTCCTTAGGAGGCCCATTTTAGACCTCAATTTTCCTCTAGTGCCTACTGCATTGCAAGTCCTTTAAAAGGTAAAATGATAGAGTTATTGGCAGTTATGAGAGCACTTCATGAGTGCTATGAATACAAGGAAAGGAATTGCATGTAAAAGGCGGTCATGTTTGATTGAATACTATGTTGAAAGGACAAAATTGTATGGAGCATGATTGTGAACTCATGAGGGTTATATTTTATTTGCATAAATAAGGTAGAGATACCTGGCAATTTTAATGATGCATATAAAGTAACTGTATAGTGCTGCGTGTTGCAATTTTGAGGATCATTGTAATTCCTGCGATGAGAGCATGGTATGCAGGGATGCTCACAATTACTTGGTGATTGGAAGTTTCCGCTTGCAGGTAGTATGGGAATGTCCCATAAAATAAAGACAGAATCTACCATGTGCAAAGACCAAACATTGTATCTAATTGTGAACAGAAAATATATGTAAATTTCAGTTCTGAAATTTTTCCATTCTAAAAATGTGTTAAGATGACATGTTATGTGTAAATGTCCAGGTTTTGGGCAGCAAAGTATGAGTGATAGGGGTAAGAGATTCCACTTACCAGAGCCAAACAATATGAGGAAGGGCCTCATGGTGGAAAAATCCAATTTCTGTAGGAGACATGATTGTAAATTCATAATTTGATTTGATTATCAATACCATTGGTTGTTTAATGATTAGGAGACATGTCAGGTGAAATATTGCAGGAAACCAGGTATTATGGTCTGCAGGAGGCAAACAAAGGTCAAGGACCTTATGTTTGGGAAATTCAATTTATATATGAAATAGATATGAAAATTTATGATGGAAATTTTCCTTATGAGGACCTCTCATGTGAACTGCAAGTTTGTATGTCATGCAGGTGAGATGGGGAAAAACATGCCTTAGGGAAAATGTTGATTATTGCGCTGAAATTTCAAATGAGAATTCGGTTGTCTAGCATCTTCTTGCTAAATTTATGTGATTATACATGCATGATGTTGCAGGTTTGCAATTGTTAAAGTTAATAAGATACACAGACCTCCTTATGCAGGACACCATGACTACCAAAGGATGGTTACAGCCTCAAGAAGCCAAATCCATTGGCCCAGAATGGAGGTAGAATTAATTAATTATCTATCTAATGACTTGGGGTGTCAACAGGGGAATACTAGACAACTATATCCAGTAGGTTTGTTATGAACTCTGCCCATTCCTGGGGGAAATGGGAGATAAAAATCCTTGGATTTCATCACAGGTTTTCCATTAATGCAAAGGCAACATTATCTTATTATGGTTGTAGTAGTGGAAGAAGTTAAGCAAATTTCTCTCGTACTTATGTAGAGTCAACTAATGGAACTGTTGATATTGCAAAGAGACTTCTTGAAAGAGGTATTCCAACTTAGTGGGGTACCAAAGAGGGTGATTCTCTGACCAGGATGTAAAGTTACATCAAACGCTTTAAAATCTTTGTCTGCAGGATTGGAGACCAAGAAGAAACAGATGGACAAATAGAATGAACGAGTCAGGTCAGCAAAGACATGCTAAAATAAGAATTTTGTGCGCGAGGTTGGATAAGAAGAAAGCAGTACTTAAGAAATAGAGGGAATTTCGAGGAGCTATGAAAGACTACTGAGAACACTGAGGATAGTGTTACAATAAGGGAGGAAGGATGTAACATCCCCCAATACACAAACATTTTATGTAATATTATTTTTACTATTTTATTTCTTGAATATTATTGGCAAACCTAGAATATGCCAATCAGTCCTTGGAGGACAAATGTAATTGAAACATTATGCATGTAATGAAAAATCGGAATGAGGGAGACAGCCACGTTGAATGAGAAACTATGCATGCAAAGAGTGGGGGACGTGAAGGGTCATTCTCAGACAGTTGCACCAGGCGTGGGAAGGCCAGTATGGCGCTAGACCCACCCTGGGAAACGAAAAAGGCAGTAAAACAAAGATTCCAGGAGCTGCAAAAGACCTAGAATCCAACTATAAAGGGAACGTCGCTCAGTATGCTAGGGGGCTGGCTGGGGGAAGCGCTCTGTGTTAGGTAAGCTGAAGAAGACACTGTCTGTGTAAGACAAGGGATTCCTCACAGGAGAATTGGATCGAGTTTCACTGTCACCACTCTTGGCATGCATAATTAGCTCGGGGGTGATTGACGGTGGGGAGACCTATGCCAATCTACGGTTGGGTGGAACATGGTTGTTCCCTCTTCATTGCAGATCGTTTTGTAAACAGATTCCATCTCTGGGTTTGTTTTCTGGAAAATCTGTGAAGCTCAAGGTTAATGAAATGATAAATACTAGTTTTAAGTGATTGAGGAAAATGTTGCTTACAAGCCAGTATAGGCTCATACTCCATCTGATTGACTGTGAAATGCATTTGGTAATATGGTCGTTCTATGAGGTTAAGATGTTTAAGTAATGCACGCTAATGAGTTCCAAAAATACTAGCTTTTACATGCATAGACGTAGTTACAGACAGTTATTGCTATGTTTATGTGCTTAAGAACTGGAACAATGTGTATCATCAGTATATGTTGCCTGTACCCTAATATCTGGAACATGTACTGGTTTCCTGAAGATCTTGGGTTTGGTAAATGTTGTTGTGTTATCCTTTTAGATCTTATAACTAGTAGTATTTCTGCAAAGTAGTATCGCTTGAATGATTATGCCTGCCTCTGATAAAAGGATGAACGCAAATAGCGGGATACTGCGTTGTACAGAGTTATATGTATGTTGTATGTTTACCTTGATTGAAGAACTTGGGGTCTATGTGTGTGTGTGTAAGAATGTGTATATAATGTCGATAAAATGATGAAGAACAACTCTAAGCTTGTTGATGGGAGCGTTGCTCACAAACAGCTATATGGTCGTGCCCTATTTGGAATGACTGGGGTTGCATTGGGTATATAGCTCACTATTGGTATGATACACCTACTATGTTTGATGCTTTTTTTTAGATCTTATCTTTCTCCAAAGAGAAGTACCCATGTTTGGTTTAGGAGTGGTCATGACTGTCTTTGGATGCTTAAATCATAGAGGGGGTAATGTACTTGCCCTGTTTTACTTCACTAGAAATTGCTTGTTGTTATAGTTTCCCTAAAAACGTATTACTCCTGCTTCGCTGAAAGTCTATAACTGTATTTGTTTATGGCCTCTGTGGTTTAGAAGCCATGCTTGGTTCTAGGGGTCTAAGATTCTCCCCTTGGCCACATGACCTCTCTAACTATTGAATTTTAAGAGGCAGTGATGTTTTAATACACGTAATAAACATAAGTGCATGAACATGTAAATTCATATTCATAATAGTGTTGCTAATAAAATTTAAACTATAATAAAGCAAGAAAATAATTTTCATCTCTTTCAACTCAACGCTCCGCTGGTCATTGCGTTAAAGTTGATCATTTAGATGTTTCACTTCGAATATCATGTACATAAAAATAGATACAGTATTAGCAAATCATACCATTGTTGGATCCATCATATATTTTTGAGTTTGATCTTGTCACCGAAGGGACAAGTCAAACTGGGTAAACCATATACATACCTTGAGAGAGAGGTTTAAAGCGGACAAAAATAGACCTCAGACTCTTAGTCAACAGGAAGAGAGGTTTCAATCTAAAGCACATGCTTGAGTAATTCAGCCATACCCATAACAGTCATGCTAAGGACACACAGCCACTTAGCACAAGAGACACTCAGTCATACTCTCTTACAGTCATGTTGAGTAAGCAATACACAGACCTCTCTTAGAGTCATGTTGAGTAAGCAATACACAGACCACTACACAGACCATAATAAAGAACCTCAAGGTCACGTTGAGTAAACAATACACAAACCAAGGTAATGTTGTCTGGAAAGCCTTCACGTAGGGTGCAGTGCGAGGATACATGAAGACCAAGTCACCATGGATCAGAGGGGAATGTACACAGAGCAAGAGGGAGGTTGTGTGCTTAGCTCACACATGGTGCAGGCTCAGACCATTGCGAGAAGCAAGCTGAGATCACGGTGATGATAGTCTACAAGAACAAAACCAGAGGTAATCCCGTAAATAATTACAAAGAGGTAAAAACGGTAAGGGTAAACCCGTTGCAAAGAATCGCTGTGAAGGAACCAACGAGAACTGAGATCACCGCAGAGGATGGGCACGTGAAGGAGCCGACAAAAATAATCACCGTGAGAGAAATCGCAGAGATCAAGTTATCCCGTGAATAAAACAAACACAGAGATCAAGTTGGGCATAAGAACCAAAAATCGTAGAGGTGAAACTCTGTCCAACAAATCGCAGAGTAGACTCAGCTTAAAAAACGCAGAGGTAAAACTCTGTCCAACAAATCGCATAGTAAAAAAAATACAGACAGCCCATGAAAATAAACACGTGAGGATAAGTGGAGAGCCTTCAAAAATCAATAATCAAATAAAAATGCCCTCATCCTTTTATAAGGTTAAGTGGTGTAAAAAAAATCAAGTTCTGGATAGTGCTAAGGGTCCACGTAAAAGATTGACGTTTAGAATAGTGGCAAGGGTCCACAATAAAAATTCCAAACCAAAACACTTTAACCAATAGTGTAATATAAAATAATCCAAAGTGTAATCATAAAGTAACTTTAATCAATAATATAATATAAAATAATCCAAACATATAATAATCCAAAAGAGTAATCATAAAAAAAAACATGAGATAAGATTAAATAGTTCAAAAAGTCTTTATTAATAAAATCATAAAGATTTTATTAATAAAACTATAAAATAATAAATTTAAATAAAGTTATAAAGTGAAAGACCATAGGTCCAATATAAAGTAAATAGTCCAAAACTACAAGTGGGTCAAGGGTCCAAAACATAAGGTAACCATAACAATATATGGTCCAATGGTCTTTAATAAACCATTAGGTAAATACACTCCAAAAGTAGGAGTCATCATAATCAAAGGTGCACATAAGTGAGAGTGTTAGGACCAAGTATGAATAGGACCTATAGTCAACAACCACAAGATCAAGGTGAATCGTAAAGGTGGACAATCATTCAATTAGGAAAAACAAGACCAAAGACTTTTCTCTCTCAAGGTACATAGTTTTATATATTTTGTCATCACCGTATAAAGGGGAAGATCCAAACGGATGGTACAATCATTTTGTCCTTAACACTACTCCTAAGGGTTAGGTACTAGGGACATTGTCAAGGGGTGGCCAATCCCTTGAGAAGCAACCTAGCAATAACCGATTAGGAAAGGGGACGCCATTATCTTACATTCTTAATAAATGGCTTCCAGCCTTACGCTGAGTTTTAGTGTCACACTGAATCAAGTTGATCAATCCCTAGACCCTGACTGGGTCCTCCATTCTCTCGCAGAATGGTTCACAGTACTAAGCTGAGTTTCAGTCTCACACTGAAAGTTGATCAACTACCTATAGGACCTACTTGGACATCGTGTCCCTAGTTCAAGACTAGAATATATCTCTGCCTCTACCTGCAGGCTCTAATTGGACATCGTGTCCCTGGTTCCAAACCAGAATACCCTAGAGGCATATAGGGGCCCTAGCCACATGCTAGGGGCTTTGCCATAGCATCAACCTACTTGGTCCTAGACCTAGAATCTCAGGAGACTACTGGGGCCCCTAGGGTACCTTATAAGGTCTTACTCTATCATAGTCAACTGACTAGGGTACCATCCTCTATGAGAATGGGTCTCACAGCTGCACAAACTTTAACACTAACTAAGGTAGTTACTATTCTGTAGTGAGTTCTGGTTGTATTATTTTCCCCTGCTAAGGTCCAGTTGTAAGGGACCCCTATAGAAAGCCTAAGTGTTGAATGGGATAAGCTTGAATCCCCTTCTTAAGGAAAAACACAGCAAGACAATATAAAAAGTTTAAAGAAGGAATGAAGGTTAGCAAGTTATGGGTGTTCCACACTCTGCAATCTGCACTACAGAAGGCGGAAGACGGAAGGCGGAGAGTCTAAGGGCAAGTGCAACGAATGTTAAGATTTTCGTGATCCACGATCCGCATAGCGGAAAGCGGAAAAGGAAAGTTAAGTCTTAAGAGTGTTAAGTTTCCGCGATCCACGATCTGCATAGCGGAAAGCGGAAAGCAGAAATGAAAAGTAAAGGTCGTCAAAGTGTTAAGTTTCGCTTTCCGCTTTCCGCTAGAAAAGAAAAGTAAAGGTCGTCAAAGTGTTAAGTTCTGCGATCCGCATAGCGGAAAGCAAAAAGCGGAGGTTAAGTTAAAGCCTTAAAATGGTTAAGACTTCTGCGTTCCGTGATCCACATAGTGGAAGGTGGAAAGCGGAAGGAAGGAGTGTAAGCATAAAGATGATAAGATTTCCGTGTTCCGCAATCTGCATAGTGGAAGGCGAAAAGCGGAAAGAAAAGTTAAAACATAAATATGTTAATATTTTCGCGTTCCGCGATCCGCATAGCGGAGGGCAGAAAGCGAAAAAGAAAGGACAAGTCTTAAAGTTATTAAGACTTCGGCAATCCGCATAGTGGAAGTGCAGAAGGCGAAAAGGCTGTTAAAAGTTCCTTCGCACATTCGAGTTTCCAATTTCCAAGTTCCAAAGTGCAGAAGGCGGAAGGCGGAAGTGCGAAAGGCGGAAAGGTCGTTAAAAGTTCCTTCGCACATTTGAGTTTTCGATTTTCGAGTTTCAAAGTGCAGAAGGCGAAAAGGCTGTTAAAAGTTCTTTCGCACATTTGAATTTCCAATTTCCGAGTTCCGAAGTGTGGAAGGTGGAAAGCGGAAATGCGGAAGGCGGAAAGGCTGTTAAAATCTCCTTTGCACATTTGAGTTTTCGATTTCCGAGTTCCGAAGCGCGAAAGGCGGAAAGCGGAAGTACGAAAGGCGGAAAGGCCGTTAAAAGTTCCTTTGCACATTTGAGTTTCCGATTTTCGAGTGCTGAAGTATGAAAGGCGGAAAGCAGAAGTGCGGAAGGAAAAAGGCGGAAAGGTCGTTAAATATTCCCGTCGCACATTAGGTTTCCGATTTCCGAGATCGGAAAGGCGGAAAGTGGAAGTGCGGGAAGCGGAAGGCGGAAGAGTGTTTAAATGTTTCCGTCACTCAGTATGTTTTCAACTCCTGATTTCTGAGGTCGGAAGGGCGAAAGCGGAAATGCGAAACGCGGAGTGCGGAAATTCAGTTTCTATGCGGAAATACCTCTTCTGGTTACAGAGGTAGATTTACTTACAAAAGGTTGATTCTTCTTGCGGGTTTCCATGTTGGTTATCTTCTTTAATCTTAAGGATGAATGTTTACAAAGATTATAGCCAACTATTATGTGAAAGGAATTATATTTGCAAATTACATATATATATATATATATATATATGCATTTTCCAAAGAGGTTTAAGGGGGACATTACAGGGAGCGCCCCCTACCCCCTTGCTCTCACTCTCGAAGCTCGCTCCCAAAACGCTCCCAAGGCGCTCCTTTCCTTTCCTATACTAAAAGCTCCTATACTATGTTGATCATTTGATGACAATGTTATGGTACCTCCCTTCTTTGTCAAGCTCCTACAAAAGATTTTATAGTTGATCATTTGATGATAATGTTATAAGTTATAACTACTAGATGATTGATGTTATATGGTCTAATCCATGTATTCTATAGCTAATTCAACATCCTACATGTTTTTTCAATATAAATCCATCAAAATATATAAAATATATCGTATACAAAAAATGCTCCCGAAACGCTCCCAAAATGGGAGCTTTTGAAAATTTCGCTCCCACTCCTCGCTCTCGCTTCCTGCTCCCAACAACATAGGGCTGACCCCTCAAGCCTTTCTTCCAGTCTGAAGGTGTTGGTGGCCATCTCTGATTAACAAGTCTGCTATCTAAGTCTGTAAATGTCCAAGGTCTAGGAGGATTACAGTAATCTGCTCTCTTACGGCAATCTTCACATGCAAAGCTCTGATACCATGTTGAATTTTAACGTGTGCATGTAATTCTTTAAAATTTGCAGACTGTATAGATAGAGCTTGAAAAGTAAAATAGCAGTAAGACAAGTGCAGTAGTCAACCAAGCATCACACAATTGAACATAGGATGTTTTTCACAAGGAAACCTTTAAAGGACAAAATCCCCAAAGCATTAGTAATTCATTCCTTAAATGAGATGACTGAGTTTGTAGATGAAAATTTATCTCAGAATTCTGAGATGAATGTTTAACAAAATTTTCCAAACCCTAGCAGGCTTACTGTTGTCACCAAATGTTGCCACATGGAGGGTGAAGGCTAAGTTCTTGCTGCTACCCGAGACACCTGTAGCAGCCCTACTGTTGCTGCCCAAGTTATGTGACTGCTGCCCTTCACTGTTAAATTGCTACCCAGTTGAGTTTGACTATTGCCCAAATTAGAATGACTGTTGCCCGAATTAGTTTGATTGTTTCACAAGCCTCGGTGATTGTTGCCATGTTCTCTATGACTGTTGTGACAGCTGCCCGGACTGTTGAGACTACTGCCCGAACCTTAGCGATTGTTGCCTTGACCTTGGTGATTGCTGCAAGATCAATAGCGAGGGTAGGGCAATGTTCTGTTGCTACCCGTGACTTACACCAGGGCTATGGTAGCAACCCTAGTCCACAACCATGGTCTTTTAATGAAGTTCGTTGTGACACAAGCTCTCTATGGAGGGTTAACACAGCTATTGCTGCCAAGTGTAACCAACGTGGAGAGCTGCTACAACAGCCCTACTCACCACCGAGGGTGTTGTAGCAACTTGTGGCTGCCCTCCTCTTTACCATGATGACTGCTAGTTGTGCAAGTGGAAACCCTCGCTGGCTAGGCCACCATGCTAGAAGAAGAAGAACCAAAAGAAAAAGACTCAGCCACGAATTCTTCCTTCAACAACAGCAAAGTAGATTATCCCAGTCACAAAGTTTTCTTGATCAAGGAGGAGCAGCAAAAACAACGATGAAGTGTGTATCAAATGAATTGCAAATGTCCTTTATTTATAGACTTCCAAACATTTGAGTTGGTCCCACATAATTAGGAGTTGACAATATGGTTTAATTCTTTTTCATCTTTGACCATTTGACTTTTAATCTTTTGTGGTATAAAAGACTTCTTGGTGTTTTGACTTGTGTCACTTGGTCTTCCTCGTGGAGCAATGCTTAGGGTAAGATGGTCCTCCAAGTGTTTTGTGGTCAAAACAAGTGGTCTCCAGGGTCCTTCATGCCCACTCAAAGTACATCTTCATAAATAAGAAGAATTACTGAATGCTTTTAACTTGAACTCCTTGTGCCACCAAGATCAGGTGCTAGGTGTCTCAACCAGGGGTAGCTAATCCCTCGAGAAGGTCTCATAGCCCATAGATCGAGGAGAGGAGTGCATCACGTGCCCAGACCCGGTCTAGGGCTTATGGTGATAACATGGTAACTGACCAAGTGCCTCAACCCTAGGCTGCATCAATTGACTCAATGTCAAGTGCTTGGTAACTAACCAAGCGCCTCCATTCTCTCGGAGAATGGCCTTCAACCCTAGGCTGAGTTCCCCAATCCCATACTGGTTCAAATTCCTGGTAACTAACCAAGTGTCTCCATTCAGTGAAAGGCCCTCAGCTCTAGGTTGAGTCCCCCAGTCCCAAACTGGTTCAAATTCCTGGTAACTGACTAGGTGCCTCCATTCAGTGAATGGCCCTCAGCTCTAGGTTGAGTCCTCCAGTCCTAGACTGGTTCAAATTCCTGGTAACTGACCAGGTGCCTCCATTCTCCAAGAGAATGGCTCTCGATGTTGCTTAGGAAAAAATCAACACAATTAAGTTTGTAGGTTTGGGTATAATATTCTACAAACCCACATGAAATGTAGATCGCAATAAGAGGCATAGCATTATATTTATTTATTTTAAGAATAATGCTTCACTAGACAGAAAGAAATTTTGCAGCCCCATTTGTGCAGGGTGAGTCAATCCCTGAGGGACAAACCACACAAGAGCTTGCTTGTGCATGTCAATCAGCTGACGAGTGGTGACGCTAAGCTAATAACCTTAGAGAGAATGGACTTGAAAGCCATTACCTTGAACCACAACCACATCGGCATACCAAAATATTTATTGAAATCATGCTTCGGAATTCAAACAGCATCCATTAAGTATCACTAAGATTTATTCTCTTTATCTTTTGGGAGAGCTTATTGCATAAGCAAGCAATTTAGCCACTCTTTCATAAAATAATCAAGTTCTGTTTTAACAAGAATACAAGTAAACATAAAAGGAAATATCCAGAGTAAAATATGATATACCTTTTGGCCCTAAACCTTCCTTGGAGTTCAACTCTGGAGGAAAATTACCATCCCAGTCATATTTTCACCATCCAAAAACAACATACTCAAGCTCTTCATGCTGTGGCCAAAATATCCTCCCAATTATCTCATTAAGATTGTTTTCATACTGGTACACAGATGCCTCACAATTGTCTTTTAGAATAATTTAACGTTAAGACTCATCCAAGTCTAGAGCAATATATCTCCCCTTCTCTATTTGCAATGTTCTAGTCTTGAATTCCGAACATTGTGTCATGCTAGAAACATAAACAACACACAGATAATGCCTGACAAGACTGACTCCATGATATGCATTAATTTGTAGCAATGCCGTCTTGTATTATTTCTTTTTTGACACATTATTACCTATTCACCAGTAATCCCCACACGAACACAAACCATCCTTGAAATGATGGAAACGGTTTGAATCCCTGACAATTATTTCACGCTTAACAAGCTTGGAAATGAACTTAGATGCACTATGGCAATCACCACACACACGAAGGTTTTTTGTGATCTGGATAGGGGTTCCAGGACTTGTATTGATAAGCCCAAAAGCAATGGCCAGCTTCTCACTATGACTATAAAGCATGTGTTCCTTCAATTCCTCCTCCACATCATGTAGCACAAAATTGGTGTCAGGCACGTACCCTGCTTCCTCCATCTGCTCAGCCAAGGTCTCCAACATGGTGTAAATATCTTCAGATTGAGGGTGCGATCTATCTCCCACAACGAATGCATGAACTTTGTTATTGACCTCAATGAAGCTGCATCCTGGTGTCTTTTTCAGTCGTTTATGTTTCATCATTTTTCTCACCTTTGCCATGTCATCCCACCTTCCAGCTGCAGCATACATGTTTGAAAGTAGTGCAAAAACCCCTGCATTGTCAGGCTCCAAATCAAAAAGATGCTCAGCTGCACGTTCTCCTAGATCAATATTGCCGTAAGATCTACATGCACCAAGCAATGCTCCCCACACACCTGCATCAGGTTTAAGTGGCATCTTTTTGATAAAGTACTCAGCCTCGTCCAAACGCCCAGCACGGCCAAGGAGATCCACCATGCAAGCATAATGTTTTCCTCTTGGTGTTATGCCATAATCTTCACTCATGCATTCGAAGCATCGCCAACCCTTGTCCACCAGACCTGCATGACTGCACGCAGACAGTAGAGATACAAAGGTGATCTGATCTGGCTTCAGGCCAGTCTGTTGCATTTCACAAAAAAGAGCAACAGCATCTTCACCACGTCCATGCATTCCATATCCTGCAATCATTGCACTCCATGAGACCACATTCCTTTCAGGCATTTCATCAAACAATTGCCTTGCAATCTCTACTCTCCCACATTTACAATACATGTCAATCAGTGCAGTGGCCACCACAATATCACACTTTAATCCACTCCCAATTATGTAATCATGAAACCACTTCCCTTGTTGCAAAGCCCCTAAATGGGCACAAGCCAAGAGCAGACTCACCATTGTGCTCGAGTTGGGTTTCACCCTTTTTAGCTCCATTTGGCGGAACAGTCCTAAAGCCTCATCAGCATACCCATTCTGTGCATATCCGGAAATCATCGCATTCCAGGATACAACATTTCTCTTAGACATTTTGTCAAACACTCGGCGTGCAACATCAGCAACTCCACACTTCGCATACATATCCATAAGAGCAGTCCCCACAAAAGCATCGGACTGAATTCCACTTTTAATTACATAACCATGAATCAACTTACCTTCTTCCAGATTTCCTAACCGGGCGCAGGCCTGAAGCACACCTACCACTGTAACCGAGTCCGGAATCACTCCCACCAGCTGCAGCTTATGAAAGAACACCAATGCCTCATTAGCCTGATCACTCTGTGCATAACCGAGAATCATAGTAGTCCAGGAAACCACATCTGGTTCGGACATTTTGTCAAACACTTGGCGTGCATCTTCGACACATCCAAACTTAGCATACATGTGAATAAGTGCAGATCCCACAAAAACGTTAGAACTGAAACCATTTCTAACAATATGATAATGAATCTCCTTGCCCTCTTGCAGAACCGATAAATCGGTACACGCCTTTAACACCGACGGAAACGTAAAATCATTTGGCCGTATTCCTTCATCTTGCATTTGGTAGTACAGTGTAAGTGTTTGCCTGTTCAGCCCGTTCATGGCAAACCCTCTGATAATTGCATTCCATAAGTAAATGTTTTTCTCGTGAATTTTATCAAAGACCAGCTGGGCATCTCCTGGACTGCCATACTTGGCATACATGCTTACAAGCTTGTTGCCCAAAAATGGATTTTGTTGAAGACCACTTGAAACTATTTGGGCATGAAATTTGATGAGGGTTTTGAGGTCTGCACATGCCTGCAAAGCATGGGCAATGGTGTTTGTATTTGGTATTTGTTGTAGTGCAGTTTGGGAATGTGAGGGAGTTATGAGAGATGATAAATTATGGTATAGAATGAACTGAGTATTTTTTGTAAGGATTTTTTTGGTGATGGGAATTGTGTTAATCAAATCATTAAGATTAAGTAATGGTGGAGCTATGAAAAACCAGTTCATGGATTGCATTAGGCTACACCTGGTTTGGAAACCTTTACTGGCGCCAGGGCGATTTTTTGCAGTAGACAAATGCTGAGTAATCTGGCCATATCACCACTTAATTGTGGCTATGATTAAGTAATGGTAGAGCTATGATTGTATCAGTTCATGGATTGTCTTAGGCCAGGCACGGTTCGGAGACATCGGTGGGCACTCTGGTGATAATTTTCCAGTAAACAAATGCTGAGTCATACCACTTTCTCAATTTCTTAGTGTTTATATCTTCTTCTCAACTTCTAGGTGTGGGAAGAAAATATGATACAGCAGCCTCTCTCTCAATTTGATGCGTCTTTGTATCTTGTCTTCGATTGCTAGGTGTGGGAAGAAAATATTATATAGCAGCCAGCCTCTCTCAATTTGATTTGATGGGTAATTGTGTATCTTGTTTTCAATTTTATGTTTGCTTAAGTTATTAGATCATTATATCCTTAATATATCAGGATAAGTGGGATAGTAATAATCATTTTTTTCAATCATCAAATTAAGTTGGTTAACAATTTAGTTTTTCAAAATGAACATAAGAAATTGAATTTGAATTCATAACCTTTAACTTACAATTTCTCAACTCAATCACTCTAAATTCAAAACTTTCAATTTACAATTTCTCAACTCAATCACTCTAATTTCCAAAAGTTTAAAATTATTTTTAATTTTAATTTTTATAATAAGAAGGCAACTACCATTATAAATATCCTCATCAATAAATTTCAATCATGTCCTATTAGGGTTGTTAAACAACCAATGTGAAATATCATTTTAGGTAGAGAACAAATTTTATAGTTGTAGAATTATGTCCAAGATATTATTTATGTTGTAAATCAATTTCTGCAATTAATGTGGGATTGTGTCATACTGAGGTTGTTATGTAATGAATGTAGAACAATAAGTAAAAAGGGATAAGGGTTTTTATAGATGTAAACAAGGTTGGAATTCCATTTCATTTCTACCCTTTAAAACTAAAAAAAAAATTGAGGTTTTGAGCTTTTATATCCTAGTCACATAATGTTTTATTAAAAGAGTTACCCTTTAACCATGAAGATAGAATTTTTTAATTAATAAATTTTTATTAAAGAATTTATGCAATGAAGAAATTAGTTTTTATTATACACTTAATAAAAATCTAACAATAATACTTATCAAAAATAACATAAACCAATAATTTACACTCACCAACATTATGCAATATACACCCACCAGCATCCAAATTTGGGTTCGGAAACCGGTTTCAAAGTTCAGGCTCTCGAAAAACTAACAAAAAAAACTAATGACGGCTTATAGTTTCAAAGTTCAGGCTCTCGAAAAACTAACAAAAAAAACTAATGACGGCTTATAGAAATCGTAGACGTCAAAAATACGTTTTGGAAAATTGTTTACCGGTTTGGTATGACGTTCTCCCAAAATATTTAGAAGTATTTGATGGGAAAAAAGCCCTGTGATGAGCAAAACATCCTCAAATTCCAACACTGGATGTAAAAGCATTTCCAAGACATCATTTCTATCACAAACCAGTCCTTATAACTAATATGGCATATCATCTAAAGAAAAATAAAAGAATATATTGTTGTATAAACATTATGAAGACATCAGTCAACACAAACACAAAACACATCCATTATATTAGTAGGCACAAAGCACATCCATTATATTAATAGAAAAAACCCACTATAAAGAAGTTGGTTTGTTGATATTAATGAATTGCAATATATTTTCTTTCGAAAAAAAATTACCACACTATAAGTGTAAGCATTTAAGCATTTATGTTGACATGATACTAGGTATTCTATAATGTTGTAAACCAAATCTCATAACTTATGAAGAATAGTTCAACATGTAGCCAAAGCCTTTTATGGGAAGGAGCTTTTTATTTCGAGCAAAACTCTTACACTTTTTGTTTTGTTTAACAATCCAAGCAAGTACAACCCGAGGGGATCAAATCCTGTCGAGCCAACTATGACGGCTTGACCTTGATGGACCCAAGGATTAAACCGATGACCTCATGATGGAGGGCCAAAGACTTGACAACAAGGGAATCCAACTAATCATTAAGGCTTTGGAGCAAAACCCTTGGGATGTGTGGCGTTATGTTTTTCAAATATGATTTGAGGTGCCCACTGAGCTAGGACCGAATAGTGGACATCCTACACAAAGCCCATCCAAGTTTAAAAGTTGATTAACTTGTTTGGTGTGCTCTTGGACTATAGCGTTGGGCTCAACTTTATAAACAATTTTTCATATTAAACCAGCATTGATCCAAATCTTAGGCTTTATCAGGCTTTATCAAGTGCGGAGAGGGGTCAAATCTATTGATTTATGATTCAAAGCCATGCTTTTAACACATGCTTTTTAAACCATGGGTGGTTACCATGTATAACATCTCCCTCATATCAGGTTGCTTTTGGCCGACATTTAGTTTGTGAAATAATTAAATTTTTTATTTTTTATTATTATTTTCTTAGGAACATACTACACTGTAGAGCAAAAAAAAAATACAGAGTACAATTTGGGATGAACTGCCCATCTATGGATGCTAAACCATAACACAATGAACTCATGCTTGTTAAAAATGTGCAGGGCTTTTAACTTGCCAATGAAGCGTCCTGCGGAGCTACGTGGGGACCGTTTTGAGAATGCCCGGAGCTAATTGAAGGTACTTTCTGCAAAAAATTATGCATCATTCATCGCGGTCATCATCGCTAACACATTTCCGAAGCAATGATCGCCATTTTCTTCACCATAAGCAAATACCCACATCTCAAACACAGCAATTAACAAACGGGGGCTCCAATAGCAACTCTTATGCATTGCTTTTGCAGTTTTGTGCCAATATCAAATCATTAAATAAACTACATGCTCGTCTCCTCATCACTGGACTAGAACAAAATGCTTTTGTTGGTACCAAACTTGTCAGCATGTATGCCAAGTTCGGCTGTCTGGAGAATGCACGCCAAGTGTTTGAGAAAATACATGAACGAAATGTTTTCATATGGACTTCATTGATCAGAGCTTATGCACTCAGCGGGAGGTATGAAGAAACTCTAAAACTTTATGATCAAATGCGATTGGCGGGCATTAACCCAAACAATTTTACATTTTCCTATGTACTAAAGGCATGTGCTGGCCTTTCAGCACTGCAAAAGGGCAAGAAGATTCATTATCACATTGTTCGAACTGGATATGAGGGAAATGTTTACGTTGGGACTTCCCTGATAGACATGTACGCCAAATGTGGAAGTTTAGAAGATGCACACCTAGTGTTTGACAAGATATCTGAAAGAGATGTAGTCTCCTGGAATTCAATCATTGCTGGGTGTGCTCAAAATGGGAACGCTGAAGAGGCATTGGCTCTCTTTCATCTAATGCAATTGGGAGATGTGAAACCCGATGAAGTCACTGTGGTCAGTGCGCTTAGGGCATGTGCACATTTAGGAGCTCTGAATCAAGGCAGCTGTGTGCACGATTATATAAGGGGGAGAGGCTTTGTGTCTGATGTATTTGTAGGGACTGCTCTCATTGATATGTATGCCAAATGTGGGAGAATTGACTTTGCCCGTCAAGTGTTTGACAAAATGCTGGAAAGAGATGCAGTTTCATGGAGTGCAATGATTACAGGGTATGGGATGCATGGGCATGTTGGGGATGCTCTCAAACTCTTTGAACATATGCAGAAGGTAGCTGTGAAGCCAGACCATATTACTTTTGTTTGTGTTTTGTCTTCATGCGCTCATGCGGGTTTGGTTCACCAGGGTTGGCAATTCTTTCATTCCATGAGCCGAGATTATTGCCTCACACCTCGTGTGGAGCACTATGCTTGCATGGTTGACCTTCTTGGGCGTTCTGGGCATCTAAGTGAGGCTCAAAAGTTTATTGAAGCGATGCCCTTGGAACCTGATGCTGATGTTTGGGGTGCCTTACTCAGTGCTTGCAGAATTCACTGCAATATCAAGCTAGGAGAACAAGTGGCAGAACGCCTTTTCAACTTAAAGCCTACAAAAATTGGCTATTATTTATTGCTGGCAAACATGTATGCTGCAGCTGGAAGGTGGGATGATGTAGCAAAGGTGAGAATGTTGATGAAAGATAGGGGACTAAAAAAGACACCAGGATGCAGCTTCATTGAAATAGACAACATAGTTCATTCATTTGTCGTAGGAGACACATCACACCCTCAATCCGAAAGGATATATGAAACCCTAAAGATATTGATTGGGCAGATTGAGGAGGTGGGCTATGTTCCAAACACAAACTTTGAGCTACATGATGTAGAGGACGAGGTGAAGGAAAACACACTGTACAGCCACAGTGAGAAGCTTGCCATTACCTTTGGGCTTATTAACACAAGCCCTGGCTCTCCGATACGAATTATGAAGAACCTCCGTGTGTGTGGTGACTGCCATAATGCCACTAAGTTTATCTCCAAGATTGCCAAGAGAGAAATTATTATGAGAGATGGAAACAGATTCCATCGTTTCCGGGATGGATTATGTTCTTGTGGGGATTACTGGTGATACTGACAAAACAATTTCATGTCCAAACTTGTTTGAATATGAAGTCTTGCTAAAGCACAAGCTTGTTTGAATATGATGTCTTTTTATATCCAAGGAACACATTGCCGGGAAACTCCCGAGCACTTACCCACTTTTGCGATGGTACCCAGTCCAAACCCGTTGGTTTTGATTACAACCCGACTGGCCAGGGACATCAAATGAGGCATGCAGCAGCAGAGGCAGTTAGCCCAAGGAAATAACCCTGAGGTCCTGAGACCTCATACATGAAGTGCAGAGTGCTCAACCACTTGAGCTAGCCCGTCGGACTAGTTTGAGTATGACATCTTACTGATTATCTGCCTAGGCCCTATATATGGCGAGCTTACATAGATGTAATTGCGGTTTCTGGTTTATCATAGCATTTACATATCCATGCTATAATGTTTCAGGAATACAAGAGGTGATGCAGTAGGTGAATGACTTTACGAAATGACCTTGTAGCTAAGCTATTATTTTTCTGCATTAGTTTTCCTCCAAATCTAATGAGGAAGACTACCATTCCTGCTTTAAGCAATCTCCAAGCCTTTCAAAGAGTCGTGTTTGAACCCCGACCTTCCTCAAAAACATAAATCAACTTTTGTGATCATTATGTGTTTATATATTTTGGTCATTTTGTATCAACTGTCAATAAAAACATTTTATCAAATCGTAAGATACTTCAATGAATGGCTTAGTTGAATTCTCTAATAATCTTCTCTAATCTGAAATATGACAAACTTCAACGATTGGCTTCTTAGTTTAGATTTCCATCACAAATTGACCTATGCTTTCTGGTTTTCAAAACAGTCTCCTCTCTTTTCTCCCTCAATTGTTAGCTTCAAATTCAAACCACCGACTTGGTTCAAGTTTAAGAACAGTTTCAAACTCAAACTATTGATTTCAGCTGTCCTCCAACATGTTCATACACTCCATAGCCTTTTAGTGTTTAAATGTTGAGTTCCTGTATTCTTAGTCCTGTGGTACCATTTCTTTGCTTTGAGGCTTGATTCATCTCTTCAGATGACTTGATGGTTTTCCTAAGAAAATAGAGACTATTACAAAGTTGTGTTGCCAAGCCATCCATAAAACAATGAGTATTTGTGTCACAAAAATCTCTCAGCCAAAACTATCTCTGGAAGTAAAAGTGGCCTCAAAAATATTTTGAAGCAAAAGTGCTCTCAAAAATGCCACAACCCTCCTGGCAACCAAAACACGTTTAAAATCAAATCATTGAAAGAAATCACATGGCACTGTCTAGACCTGAACTGGAGACCTTCAAATTCCACTGAATATTGTCCAAATCTCGTAGACTGATTTTGCATTGATTTACGATGAATGTGTTTATGATTGTGTTCAACACTCATGGAACATAATTTGACTACCAAATGTGCACATAAAAAATATACATATGTATTTAACATTGAGAAATACACTCACATCAACCCATGAATATATTTGGCAATTTGCAACTTTGTATTGCCTGTAACCGTAGTACAAATAGGTATAAATAAGATTTCAAGTGTAACTTCAGGTTGAGTTTGATTCTTTGTTACAACTGCCCGATACAATGATTTATCAAATTTTATGTAACTTCCATTCTTCCAATTGATATCTAACTGAGTCTATGATTTATCAAATTTTATGTTTCAAATTTTTAATGTGAATGTTCATTGTTCAAATAATCATTGAATCTATAATTATGAATCATGATTCATAAATTATGAAGAAATCTGAAATCTGCATGTATGATGTGACCATGACATTTTCTTATAATATATGTACGGGACCCCCGACGTACCCAAGTACCTTGTTTCAAAAAGTGGCGTCCCCATCCTTGTACCCGTACCTGTCCTCGTACCCAATTTTTTTGGCAACTTAGGTGCTAACAGTAGCATTACCTTTCACAAGTTGAACTTTTGTATATACTCACTATACAATTTGATTACCTCCAACTATAGGATTGTTTAGTTTTTCTTAATCTACGATGAAACAATGATATTACAACAACGGTAACAAACAAGTTCTAAACACACAACAATATTGTTCATAATTACAAAACTATTATTATAATCGCATATCCTTATGATAAGATGTCATTCCACAATAATCCATTTTTCCTTTAATTGAACTTAATACACATTGATATGTATAATAACTCAATTGGGATTGAGGGTGTGAGCCAACGGTGGGGCCTTATGGATGATTCTATGGAAGCCCAGGTTCAAAACCCTATGGGGGGATGGTATTGCTTCCCTACGGGAGAGGTTGTCATCCTTTAAGGCCTCATGCAACCACGGTGATAGTTGTACTAGCTGCTAGGCAGATCGTTCTCACATCCAACATTAAGGCTAGCCTCGACCCAAGTTTATTGTTATCTACTAGCTCATTGATCTACTCTAGCTCTAGTTCCATTGGGTTTGGATGTGGGTTTCTCCTGGTTCTAAAACAAAACAAAAAACTCAATACATGTTCGAGTGTAGAAAAACTTCAGACGATGTAGGGAAAGTTTCAATTCAATGGCACATGGACAGTGTTATCACTTGAAGCTGGAAAGTTCCAAGGTAACGAGAAACAATACACTATCACCATGAACTATCTCCTTACACTTCAAGTTAGTGCTTTCCAACCACACGAGAATGTTTGTAGGTCATTAGGTTTCCATTCGGAATGATGTTTTTCAATTTATTGAGTCATCACAAGAAAGCCTTGAGTCCAATTTTGATATTCCCATAAAGTTATTTAGCATAAAAGTAGTATGGTTGGGATCTAAAAGTTTTATCCTTGATCCCTATGTCTTGTGGTCATGTTTTCAACTCTAGGTCAGAAGAGTTGAGTGAAGTATGAGAGTCTCTACATTGGAGTTTTGTTGTATTTGTTACTTGACTTGTGTTCTACCATATATGTGCTTCATGCTGCTTGGAAATATTTTTCACTATTTTCCTCTTAGTGGATCTTCCCCCATTGACTGCAACTTACTCTGGGAGTTGATTTAGACGTTGAGTACCTTGGTGACCTAGCAAGCCTTATTGGTGGTCTATCGCACTAAGTAGAGATTTTTGTTATTGGGTTCTGACTAGGTGATTCCTTTTAGTGTTCAACTTCAAAACATTCATTCACATTGTTAGGATTGTACTCATACCTTGGGGCCCATTGGCATTATATACTACCCAATCCATTTTCTAGGATCTTATTCAAATTCCTACCAAAGTATGCAATGTGTATGTCATCGATTATGCATGAAGTTTTATTATATCATTTTTGGGTATTCCATAGAAGCTACAACCCACATATCTAATTAGGGATTCAATCTCTCTTTCATGAGGTCATGAGTTCTCCCTATGTCATGAAACCACATCAATCTCCCCATTCTTGTTCTATCAATGATTTCCGTGCTTGATGGTTATGCTGGAAACATTAGCTTAATTTTGGCTTGGAAAGAAGGGATCAATATTGTGAATATGGACTTCTAAGCTTAAATGCTCTTGCCAAATTAAGTTGAATATGACCAAATTTTTCATTGTGAATATGAACTTGAGTTGAAATTCTCTTTAGAAAATCAATTTTATGGTGGTAAAATCATTATCCTTGCGGGCACAAGTTTTGGGCTTGCATTTTTTAATTAATTCATTTATTATTAGTGGAAACCAAAGCAACTTGCCAATGAAGCCACAACAACACGCCAAGGTTCCCATAGTTGGTGGCTAAGTTTCCATAGGCTCTATGCCTTGACCAAAAGCTTGTCAATGAGAAGAAAGAGTGTGACCATGGCAACAACCCATATTTCTATATTTTTATTAAGTTAATTTATGGATTTCATTGTATGGCTGGTAGGAGCAACATTTATGGTTGTTGTGAGTCCATCTTTGGAAATTTTGATAACTATGGGTAGTACTTGTCGTTGTGATAGTGGGCTATGTATTCATGATGTTCTTGTTGATATTGAAAGCATTTGTGGATTGGTTCTTTCTGTTGTGCTTCTAATGCCAGTATATATGATTAGTTATTGCAAGAATGGTGATTAAATCCAAAATGCTAAAGAGTATTTGCTTCTTTTCATGTGAGCATAACAACAATATGTTTAGAGTAATTATCTTTCAGGAGCATTTGATATTTATATTTTCAGGTGTATATTTTGTACTAATGTTTATACCATGTATTTTGTATATTGCTCAAGAAGATGTTCAAGTAATTGTACATGGAGGTGCATCCATGCATGCACCAAAGATAATGTGTACAAAGATGAGATAATTAAGCTTGGAATGTAATTGAACATATAAGCATTTTAGTAGTAGTGAGATTATTTGATTTAAATGTTTGTTTACTTGTCTTAATCTTAAGATTGACAGCTAGATTGTTAAAAAAAAAAAAATTTCATTTAAAATAGGACTTTATTTGATAATTTAACTTAGAGGTTTATTACACAAGCAAATGCAATTCTAGACTAACAAAAGCTCAAGTTTCCCTCTATTTCTGCACTGAAAACAAAATTACAAGATGATATTGTTGCAATTTAACAAAAATATAGTGATCTAGAATGCCTAATTATATGCTTAGAATGTCTATGATGCACAATTTTAAATGTAGATATGATAGTTCATCTTAATATGAGAAATTAAGTACTATTAATATATGAATCACTACATTTAGTGGAGTCCAAAAAGATGGAAAGAAGAATATAACAAATAGGGCAAAAGTACAATATGAATCCTACTACTAAAGATATGTTCGGATATGATTGAAAGCATGTAAAAGTCTAAGGAAGATAGAAATATTACACACAAAACACAAGTAGTATTTTCAAGAGTTGCAGGATGAACAGAACTCTAGACAACAAAGACTCCAAGATACAATCTAACTTTGTTAAATGGGTAAGTACAATTATGATTCAACAAAACAAACTCTACTATCACAAGTACTCTATGTTAGCTCTCAACCTCACTCCCTCAAGAAAGAATAAGCAATGGAGAAAAGGGAACTAAGAATAGTCAAAAGAGTAACTATGTTTCATGGTCACAAGAGTATCTATCTCCTTCGTCCTCCATGCTTGTACAACATATAGAAGAATGAGAGAATAATAAGAGGTGAGGTAGAAAATAGAAGGAAGTAAGAATAGTGGACTCTAAACACACATTTTCATGCATAAAATAGACTCTAAGAGTTTCTTAAGGAGAGCATTCCCTTAAACTAAGCCTTATATTATGGAATAGGTAAGGATAAAAATCAGTATGATGAGCTAAGTTAATTTTAGGAATGAGAAACTTTAAAAATAACATTGTGCGCTCTTCTAGGCTAAGTGCTTCTTAAGTAAGGTCACATGGAAGACCCTCTCAACCATGTCAAAATGCAATTGATTTCTAAAATTTTAAAGTGCTCATAATAGTTCATAATGGTTCAAAATTTAAGATTGGTAATGCACATCATCATGAAAAAATTAAAGTACTCCCCTAAATTTATATGTATAATAAATGGTTGAATGCCCATGATACATAGGAAAGTGTGAAGGTTATTTTATCAACAATTCAATATGTATATATAATTTGTTAATGAATCTTTCACAAAATTATAGAATCTTGTAAAGTCTTTCACAAAATTATAGAACCTTGTAAAAGTCTTTGAGAATCTTTTAGTAAAGTATAAAATCTTCTAAATTCTGTCACTAAATATAAACTATAAATTTTAATGTATTACAATTATAAATATTTAAATTTGTTTATCAATCTTTTATTTTTTTAATTAAGAAGAAATTATATATTTTCTAATTAATGTGGAATATGCTTTTGAATTTCTAAATCAAAAATATTGTGTATGTTATTTTATTTGTTTCAAATTTGATTTCAAACCGGATAGGTATATTGTCAAAAATATAAATTACGAAATTAAATTTAAAATTAAATATATGAAAAAAAATTCTAAAATATATATAAGTGATTATTTTTTAGAACCTAACTAAATTTCAAAAGTGTATCATTGTATTTAAATACAAATTATAAATTGATTATCATTGCAAGCGAAAAGAAAACCATTTTCAAGCCCCTCTCTTATAAAAACCATGGACAAAAACTATTTTCAAACCTCTCTTCTAAAAACCATAGGGGGGAACTATTTTTAAGCCCCTTTTAAAAGAAAATATGGGCGAAAACCATTTTCAAGCCCTCATACTCATAAAAACATGTGGCTAATAGTTATAGACACATTTTTTTAAATAAATATGGGGCTAGTTATTTTTCTTTTTTTAAACTTACTACCATATACAATATTCTCCATCTAAAACTCAAACCATTGACAAATCTCCCATTTGGGTCCTCAAATATGTAAGCAACTTGTCAATTAAACCATTTTTAAAAGGCTATAAAAACAAACCTAGCCATACCCTTAAGGGTCTTCATTCTCCAATACTTGCTTTGAATATCACATTGATCCTCAAAGTATGAGGTACCAATTGCTACTGAATCAATTGTCTACCTATACATGTGATTTGACCTATGAATGTACCTATATGAATAACCTATTCAATAACATGTCCAACCATCTATCCCTAAGTAACAAAAACATGTGACCATGTGCCAAGGTTGAAAACAAGAACTCCATGAATCGTCAATGTCGTGTCAATATATTGAATAACCAATCCATCCATAATATACACACTAACCGTCAATACCAAATGGTGAACTAAGTAGCAATTGAATAACCAATCCATCCCATAATATACACACGTTGATACCAATGGTAAACTATGAAAGATAGAGAAATCAACAACCTGATGCGACTTCTAACCGACCATACTTACACCCCTAAGTCACATTAATCCACAAGATAAAGTAAAGAAAGTTGAGGTTTCTTCTATCCCTACTACTTCAAATTTTGTTGATGGTTCCTTAGTTTGGCATAGGCCTCATAATGTTCCATATGGAGAAGATATTTGCAAGGCGTTTTCTCTTGTAGTAAAAAAATATCCTAAAATAGAGGAAAAGCCTTTGTTTGGGTTCACTAAAAACACTTTATGGGTGAGTGATGAGGATGAACTTGATTGTAATGACCATATGAAGATTTTATCCGAATATGAAAAGCGTAGAGCAATGATTTTGTCATATCAGTATATGGAAATGGTAAAGAAAGGTTTGGTGAAAATTTAAAATTTGAATCCTTTGCTAGTTCTCAATCAGGTTACTTTGTCGGGCAATGAACTTGTTGCCACACAACTAAAGATATATATTGCTAGAACATTCCAATAGGTTGGGAATTTTAAGGATAGAGTACAAGATAAGAAACCAAGTGTCGAAGTAGATCCATGGGTTTCTTGTTCTAGTTTACCTTCTAGATTCACTAGCAAGTTTGATATTGCACAAGGGTTGTTGAAGGTAGAGATCCATGTTCCTGCGGTTTTGGTAAAGATTCATGAACAAAGATCCACCATCATGCAATTTTGGGTTTGTCATCAAATGTTCTTATTGTTATACACATTAGTCAAACATTTCAGGTAGCAAAAGTTAATTATACAATTGTGATGGAGGATGATTACCCTTGGGTGTATGCTGGAAAGATTTTTAAGGACATGCACTTTATGTTTCTTTGCTAGTCAATGATCTAGTTTTATTAAATTGCATGTTGGATTTACATGCCTCTAACAATATCATACCTTACATAGTGATGAAGCAATTGGTCTTAAAAGTTACAATACCATATTGGAATGTCTATGCAATGGAAAATAGAAAGGTATATGTCTGGGGATTGATAAAATATTCAAGAGTGCAATTGGAATCATTCCCATATCGAGTTCTATGCATGGATTTAGTAGTAGAAAAGAGACATGCAACCAGTTTGTTAGGATAGACCGTGAATGAAGGATGATGTCTATGCATGGATTTAGTAGTAGAAAAGCGACATGCAACCAGTTTGTTAGGATAGACCGTGAATGAAGGATGATGTTGAATGTGGAATTACCTAATTGAGAGTTAGAGAATGCAACTTGGGAGGAAAAGGATGGTGGCGATTACAATGTTAAGTCAAAGGACGAACTTGCTAGTGCAACCTTTGGTTATCGCGATCCTTCTTTATCTTTAATACAAAATATCATTTTCTAATTCATCTTGACTTATAGAATAGGATGTAGACCATGTAATATTGAGTTTTCTCAATAATTGTATTGAAAATGATGATGTAGTGGCTTTATAGGGTGAAGAGGAATTGTTGTTTCATGATGGGGATGATATTTGTAGTGAAAAGGGAGTAGCAACTACTGTTGTGTTTTTCAAATAACACATAGAAAGAGTAAAAATAATTGTTTTTTCCGAACATTGGGAGGAAAGAAAATAACGGTGATGTTATGTACATATAGAAAGAAAAAATGGTAAGAACACTTGCTAGTTGTTTGGAACAATAAGACAAGAAGGTCATAACAACTGTTATTTTTTCTAAGAAGCCAAGACAACAAAAGGAATCAATATTTCAAACTCTTTTTTAGAGTGTTTTTGGTTTGGATTTTGCATATGAGACTACCTAGGGCTACTTTGATCCTTAGTGGTGGTATATGGCGGATTTATTCGTGTAAGGGATACAAAAGGAATTTGTGTTCTCTATTTTTTTATTGGAAAAATATTTTATAGAACAACCATCAACATATGTGCTCTTTAGTAGATTAACATGCACATAATCTTCATGTGTTGGATCTAGTACATGAATCTTTGTGTTTTTCCTCTAATTATGATGAGTAGTCACACAAGGATCTTCATATCCATGGCCTATTACATTGGTCAATTAATTATGATGAGCCCATAAGTGATTTTTTGGGTGAATGTGAAAACTTGATAGATGAATGACAAAATGCCAATGACATACAAAAAAATACAAAAAAGGGGAAAAAATAATGAATTTAGAAAAAAAGTTCAAGTTATTAGGATAGTTCAATTTTTTAGCAATCACATAGGTTGAGTCATGTTTTGTGATTTTCCTTTTCCTGCAATCAAAGTTCATTTTTTTCTTATGAACTTTTAAGATTATTTACCAATATTTGCTTCCATGTTTTGTTCACATGAGTTTTTGGGGTGTTTGTAGGTCGTTAGGTTTACATTTCAACATGGTGGTTCAATTTATCGAGTCATGCCTTTGCTTTATGTTGGGTCGAAAAGAAAAGTAATTGCAAGAAATTCTTACGTCCTATTTCAATATTCCCATTGCTTATTTAGCATCAAAGTAGTAAGGTTGGGTTCTAAAAGTTGTATCCTAGATCCTTATGTCTTGTTAGTGGTGTTTTCAAGCCTAAGTCATAAGAGTTGAGTCAATTCTAAGAGTATGTACAGTGGAGTTCTAGTATATTTGTTACCTTATACATGTTCTAAAATATATGTGCTTCATGCTAGTTGCAAAGTTTTTTTCATTATTTTCCTCCCACTGGATCTTCCTACATCAACTACAACACATCTTGTTCTAGGTGTTGATTTAAAACATTAGTACCTTGGTGATTTCAAACCTTATAGGTGGTTTACCTCGCACTTAGCATAGATTTTCATTATTGAGTTATGACTAGGTGATTACTTTTAGTGCTTGAGTTCCAGAAAATTTATTTCCATTGTTAGGATTGTACTAGTACTTTGGGGACCATTGGCATTATTGGTGGGTTACCTAATGGCTGGCAGGGATTGACCTTAGTGGTTCCTAAGCATATGGTTTTTCCTTGATGGTTGATATTTACTCGTTACTCCATTGGAGAATGTGTATATAGAATGGTTTATTACATGTTTGTAGTTATAGTTGGGCATGTGCTAGCTTCCATTCAACATATACTTGAAGGTTGTACATGTGAGGCATTATTTTACATGGATTTATGATGATGATATATTATAGGTCTTCTTCTTTTAGAGTTCTAGGATTCTCAACATTTAATTGGGGGATACTATCCCCTAAATGGACACAATATTAACACTAAATTTAGCCTTACAAATATGAGCGTTAATCTCCAATACATGTTAATGTACATCTTTAAGGGTGAGCTCATTCGTATAGAGTTCGACATTGATAGATCATGTGTATATTACAGGATGGGTTCGTTAGTTAATCCATTGACACAACATCGAAAGTTTGTGGAGTTCTTTTAAGACTTGTCACATGTTTTAGTTATTTAAGGATAGATGGTTGGGCATACTCTTGAGTAGGTTATTCATATAACTACATTCATAACTTACACTGCATATACATGTGGAGATGTGATTCAGTAACAAGTGTCTCATACCTATAGGTTCGATGCAGTATTCAAAGCAAGTATGAGAGGATGAAAACCTCCAAGGGTATGACGAGGTTGGTTTTTATAGGATTATTTTTATGAAATTTGATCATAGATTTGGATACCCTTTGGGGACATGTGCATGGAGTTCAAATTTTAGGAAACTATGAGAAGCTAATAATTTTTTCTATTTTTAACTACTACTATTTTTAATAGTTTATGAAAATGGTTTGATTAACAAGATAATTACACATTGAGGGCCTAGTTAGGATATTTGTTTATGGTTTGAGTTTCATTTGATTCTAATGTGGTGTTATTTTTAGCAGACTAGCTAGACTTTTGGATACACAATTTGGCATGCATTGTTAGTGTTAGATTTCAAGCCATGTTGATCACTTGAAATTTTAGGAACCAACTGTGTTTTGGCTTGCTTGAGAGGATCTTTCCATGTGACTTTACCTAAGGAGAGGTTGGCCTAGAGGAGCTTACATTGTTGTTTTTAAAGCTCCTCATTCATAAAATTAGCCTATTTCATCATACTAATTTTTATCCTCATTTGTTCCATAATTAAGGCTTAATTCTAGGGGATTCTCTCCTTAGGAAATCCGTAGGATATATTTTAGGCATGAAGAAAGTGCATCAAAAGGAGAAACTAGCCATGTACAAATGTATTTTCTCTTGTAGGAGGTTAGTATGGATAGAGTGTCAACTTTTGGAGGATTACTTTCTTCATACACATGTTATTTTCACTCAAAATGGGAGCGTTATATTTGGATACTACCATTATTCTCTTTTATTTTCTATCTTGCTTTATCGTATTCTCTCAATTTTCTATGTATTATAAAATCATGGAGGAGGAAGGTGAGTTATTCTTTTGAGTTATCAAGTACTAAACATTGTGACTTTTGTTCCCTTTTCTCCATTGCTTATTCTTTCTTGAGAAATTAAGGTTGATATAGCGTAGAATACTTGTGATAGTGGAATGTGCTTTGTTAGATTGTGATTGTACTTGTCCCATCTTATAGTAGATTTGAATTGTATTTTGAAGTCCTTGTTGTTCAAACTTGTCAAGGTTTTGATCATCCCACAACCTTTGTTAATGAAGATATCAAGTATTCTCCTATGACTATTACATGTGTTTCATGTTTAAGACTTCTATGTTCCTTAGACTTTCACATGCTTTTAATCTTGGTTTCAATAGAGCTTGAGTAGTAGGATTCAGATTGTTCTTCCACCCTATTCACTTTCTTATGTTTTCCATCTTGTCTTACTCCATTCAAGGCATTGGTTCATTAACTAGTAGTACTTATTTCCTCGTATAAAAGCAAACTATCATATCTACATTGAGAATCGTGCATCATAAACACTGTAGGCGTATAATTAGGCATTTTAGGTGACTTAAATTCTAATTTTTTGTTCAACTGCAACAAGATTAGCTTATAATTTCATTTTTAGTGCAGAAATAGAGAGAAATTCAACTTTTGCTAGCCTAAAATTGCATTGGGTTATGCATCCAACTCTTGATAAATTTCTACATAATTTTTTTTGCGTATTTTAATTATTATGTCTTTTTTACTTGTTGTTTTTCATATTTATTAACAATTTTTTTCAAGAAAACAAGATTTTATTCCTATTTAAGTGTTATTGATTTCGTTTTTATTGTTAATTGGCTCCTAAAGTTACATAGGGATTCCACCCTATCGTTAGCAAGCACTAACTCAAATTTTGTAGAAATAGTACATTGTGATAATGCACTACTGTTATTTGCCTTGGAATCTTCTGGTTTCAAGTGATAACAGACACTTAAATGCATTCTTAAATGAAATTGTATATTTGCAAAATTTATTTGGTCAATGCTTAAAGGCTCGTGGTTATAAGGCTAGTATAATTATCATTTAGTCTCTTAAGGCTTAGTGCATTTGTAATTGTTTATGCTTTTGTTAACAATGATCAATATATTAATAATATTAATATATTTATCATATTGAATTTATGTAAGGGTGGTAGGAGCCCAAGCAATTATATATGATCTCAATGGAAAGAAAGATGTTGTGTATGAATGGGGATGGGACATTCGAGTAATAATGAGGAAAAGTTGTTAGCTACTATTCAAGGACTATCTATCATCTAAGAGGATAGGGTATCGAAAATCACACTGATAGGGGATCCATAAATTATTATTAAAGCATTGTTCCTTCAAACCACATCGAGTAACTTCAAATTTTCATCCCTCATCCAAAGGGTGATTTCCTTGTGTCATCAATTCAAATAAATCTCCTCCTTTCAAGTCCTAATGAAGCAAAATAGAAAGGCCAACTCTCAATCCAATGTTGGAGTATAAATAGGTGAAGTATCATTAAGTTTGAATGGGGGGCTCCCATCCCAACAACATTCTACTGACATTAATAAATTCCCATGTGAAGGGATTTATGACATCCATGTGTATTTCCAAGCGATGTCAAGTTGAAAGGAACTTAATATCACCATAGGAGTCCTTTCACTTTATGGTTCTCCTAGTGGTGGATGCACTCTTGTATGGTATAATGGATATGAGGAAGTTGTGTGTGGGATTTATAGTTGGATTTGCAATAAGATATCTCTCTAGTTCTTATTGGATTTAATTATCTATCTCATGGAAGGTATAGAATTAAAGTGAACCGGGATTGGGATTATCAATGGTGGTGCAAGTTAGCAATGATGTGTGTCTTTGCTTATTGTTGTGTGCTCTTACTCGCAAACATCTCGAGACATTTACGTTGTTGAAACAAGTGTTGTGTGCTTTGTGACTTAAGGGAGGTTCAAATAGGAATTCAACAGTGTGAGTGGGAAATTGCAAAGCTTAATTACAATTTAGTGAGCTCAAAACATTTGGTAGAATTGATGGAGGGAGGAGTTGGAGTGAAAATTGAATCTTAAATTAGGGTTAGGGATAATTATGCATTGGAAACCACCACTCATCCTTTGGTGTTGAGGGAGTCTGAGAAAGAATTCTAGGATTTTATGAAGGTCTCCCACATGTCTCATTTGGATTACAAATTGGTTTTCTTAATTCTCTAATACATAGAATCATAACACATTTTGGACTGCCTTAGGTCGCAATTTTTTCTCTCATCCCCTCACCTTCATTTTATGTGGGTAATTTGATGGGGGATTTCTCTACTATAGATAAGGAATTTCATATCACAGTGGACATCTTTAATGTGGGCATAACGAAAAATTCCAAAACAACTGACCCCAAAATAAGAAATATGAAGGAATGCCAATCTAAATGTTATGAGAATTGAGGTGGATCTAAATGATGTTGTCCTTCTATGACATAATTTTCAGTTTTATATCTAAATTTTAATGCATTGTCGTATATTATTTTTAGTGTTTTAGTGTCTAAGGCAATTTACTTGCCAAAATCATTTGGTATTTTGTTGTTTATGCTAGTATAGAATGTTTTGATAGCCTATTTTGTTCAATGGTCGCATCTATTTTTGAACTTTTTTGTATCACATAGCCAATCGGTTTAAGGACACCCCCCCCCCCCCCAAAATACAAAATCTATTTGTTATTGTTTAAAATAAAAAATATCAATTTTTTGTTGATAGGTACTCAGTTGGAATCTACTTGGGCGAGAAGCACTTATCTATGCTAATGGATTTACTAGGGATGCCATCCACAAATGTAAGGAAGCATCTCTTGGGTTTCCTGCGAAGTTTTCAATGGAAAAAAAATATTATTGAATTAGTTTGTTGGGTTGTGATCTAGTGGTTGAGATGGTGGTTTCTGTGTAAACAACCCAAGTTTAAACCTTGATGGGTATACAAAGCTATAAAAATTTGTATGTTCACTAAGTTTAAAAACTCTCTACATTGAAGTGGGAC
>LPNX010293070.1:108746-182370 GCA_001517045.1 Pseudotsuga menziesii | reverse complement strand
TCGGATGGGATGATACCTAGACTTAATATGGTGTGTGGGTTGTTGTATAGGAAACAAGTGGCAATGTACACTGAAAGAGAGGAAGGATGGAGGAGAATCATTTTCCCTCATTCCATTTGATAATGCCCTTTAATGTTGTGTAAGCTTTCAAGTACAACCTTTCAATTTCATCATGCAGCAGGACAAGCATAGGCCATGGGGGCTTCCAACCATCATTTCAACAATTTCTCATCATAGAATGTGTTTTGTAATATATTTGATTAATGCATTAGCAAGGATATTTATGAATATAATTTGGTGATCTCCATCTCTACAATGGCAATTGATATAGAGAATTTGAGGAATGAAGAAAAGGTTGTCTCTCTTATGAATGTAACGGGGGAAACTATTGGCTCCCCAGTAACTAAGCAAGAGGGAAAAAATAATAGTTTTGGGAGAGAAAAGTTTGGACAAACCCCGAGCAAGGAGAATTCAAGGTCATCCCAAATAAAGGAAACTTGTTTCCCAGCACTCTCAAGGTGCCACTTTCACATGGCGTTCAGACATAATCAAATGTAAGTAACCTAGTACCCTACATACACCTCTTTGAAACTTTTTCTCCTTTGGAATTAAGGATGGTAATATTAGCCGCAAGATTCACTAATCACATACTAAAACATTTTGAGGAGATGGAGGTGAAAGACAAAGCTGATGTTTAAACTCAAATTGAGTAGAATTGTGAAATTGTGTTCCAAAACCATGTTTAAACACAAATTGAGTAGAATTGTGGATTTCTCTCCAAAACCCTTGCAATGGATTATGGCCACACCATAAGTATGCATACACCTTTCTTTACAACTACAAACCTCTTATGGATTATGAAGGAGTTAATTGCCTTAGCCAAGATGTAGAAAGCTAGCACTCATCAACTCACTCACTAGGAATCCAATGTTATTTACCTTAAGAGGAGCATGGCTAACATCAAGGCTATGATCCACATCTTGAAAATGACCTTGGATGGGATCCTAGATTAATATGAAGACATGTTTAAGGACAAGGTCATTTTCATCAATGACTGAATGACCCCTTAAAGCCCTTTTCCCCTCAACACTGATGTTTTATATGTTCATGAACTGCTTTATTAGTGGAACTTATAGGCATGCCAATCTAAAACAATCCATCATGATTTCAAGAAGGAATTCTTCTAATTTCATTATTTGATGTAGTTAATTGATGGACATGGTTTTTGGTTTTATGAACATACCTAATACTTATTTCTATGCCATTGTCAATGGGTGGACTATAAGATTCATAGAATGGTATGGACTATTTTTTTAACACTCATTGGGAATAAAAGATAGGTCCACCTTTGCAAGGTCTATTGCAAGTGTTTTTGTAATACTATGTATCATATAATGAAATAATGTAATACTCTACCTTGTGTGTGTGTACACACACATACACTACTAGTACTACTACTACTCATCACTTTTGATCACATTTCTAGGAGAATGATTATGTTTTCTTTTGAAGGAATATACTTTTGTCACCATCATAGATCAACTTCCCAATCACTATTAGCCTAGTCGATTAGCTCAATCAATTTGAATTGGCAAGTCTCAAGGAAGACATTATTTATAGGTCATGGGTTCAAATCCGATAGAGTCCCCCTTTGTTAGGAGTGTGTGTTGTACTCTACCAACATTTACCTTAGTATCATTCACAAAATGCGAGGAAGTGCTTGGAAGGATTCCTTGACAACATTTTCCAAGGGAAAAATGATTAACCACCAAGAATGAGAATGTGTTGTTTTCTCATCATAGTTAATCCAACCATTTTGGATTTAAGGTTTTAACCTTTAATTTAAGTCAACATTTTATCTTCTTCTTCTTCTTGTGATGTTTTCTCTTCATTCCATTATTCCATTAATGCCTATGACAAATTAAGCATTCTTAAATGCAACAATAGATTTGCAAAATTTCTATGGTCATTGCTTAAAGTCTCACGACTACAAGTAAAGTACAATTTAAGCCTAGTGCCTTAAGGCCTAGTGCTTTTCTAACAATTCATTTTTTTTTGCAAGGAAAACCTCATAGAGAGACACTTGGGAACTTTCCAACATTTCATAAATGGTACCCAATGTAAACTCATTGATGTTGATTAGTGAGCTTGAAGTAGGGGCATTGAGTAATGGCACCCAATGTAAACCCATTGATGTTGATTATAGAGGTTGAAGTAGGGGCATTGAGTAAGTCGTGCAATAGCTACATTGAGGTCTAGGGATTGACATTAAGACCTTCTGCATGAGCCTCAAAGCACTCAATTACATGAGCTACCCCATTAGGCTTATAATCGTTTAAAATTCTATCAACAATTGCATTATTAATAAATTAATAATATTGAATTAGTTTGTTTGGTTATGACTTAGTGGTTGAGATGGGGTTGCCAAGCAAAAAACCCAAGTTAAAACCTTGATGGACATAGAATTCTAGAACAAATTCTATGTTGATTGAGTTTAACAATGTTATACATTGACATGGGATCATGATAATGCAAAAAATTTACCCTTCTCCCCCAGCCAAAAAAAAACAATATCAAATTATAAGCATACTACTAATATATATTATATTAATAAGTTTTACTAATATGTATCAAATTAATAATTTGTGCTTGTAACATCCCGGTTTTGACCCCATGACATTTTTATTGTGCATGATGTATGTATTGCATTGATATCATGGCATGGAGCTCAAGGCCAAGGCCTTGCCATCGATCTGGTATTTTGTATATGGGTGATCAAGTTGATGCTTGTGATGGTGTTCATGCACAACTTGTTTTGATATATCATGTAAAAATGCACAATTTAATAAAATTCCACAGCTAGCTATGGGACTGCAACATGAAAGTGATGGGAGCATGATTTCACAAGGGAACAAGGTGGGGAAGTTGGTCAAACCTCTAAGCCTATCGGGTTCAGCCAGATGTCAATGAGGGAACCTTGAACCTTCCGCTACCTTCGTCCTCTGTCCTCAATCATCAATTCCTTCCATAAATTGGATGAGGCAGTTAATGTCTGTGCAGTGTAGGGCATGGAAGACGTCAGTCTGTGCAGGCCTGCAGCATGGGGGATCGCGTGATTTTGCTTCCGCAGGAAGCAAGTATGTGATGCATTCCAATCCATCCTGGGGAACTGTGTTTTGGGTTTTGCTCACACTCAGGGGGGATTTCATTCACTCATGCGACTATTTTTTGAGATCTCCATATTGCTCCTTGATAGTCTAGTAAAACCAACAATGTTTGGCTTGTAAGCCTGCATCTTGTTAAACCCACTATGAATGATGGCTTGGTTGAGTGCGTGATAAACCCATCTGTGGCTTGGCTGGGTAGTCTGATAATCCCAACTAGGTGTTGGCCTAACTATGTCATGATATATTTGGCTATGTGTGAGTCTGTTGTTCCCTAGTTCCTTGTGGAATCATGCCCAGCTCAGGGGTGACAATGATGTTGAGAGATTAAGAAACACACTGGCCTACGGTTGGGTGGAACGTTGCAGCTATATAGCTAGTTGTAGGACATCTTCATTCATCAAGATAAGTATCTATGTTATGTTGTTTATGCAATATACTGTTTGTCAATGGTTATGTTCATGTCTAAATGCTTATTGATGATGGAGTAGAGGTTTTTTTATGTATATCTCCTACATTTGATCTATGTTTATGCCTTAGATGTTGGTATGCATTGTGTCTAAGTTCATGAAGTCTAGAGGCCTATTACAGGGTAAAAAATGCAGCTAAGGTAAGAACTATGGTGTTTCTTCCCCTTGAAATCCGCCTAAGGGAAAGTTCAATAAGGATGAGAATAGGTGTTCTGATTTCCGATTCTCGAATTCGGAAGTCAAAATTCAGAAAGAGGAAGGTCAGCTCAAAGTTATATGAAAAGTTGGATTTCCAATTCCTGAAATTGGAAATCAGAAATCGGAAGTCGAAAGACTGGAAACTGGAAGTCGGAAAGGTGATGGGATAACACCTTGTAATGTTGGATTTTCGATTCCCGAATCGAAAATCGAAAATCGGAAGTCGGAGGTTGGGAGGTCAGTTTAATTCGGAAATGGTCACTATGGACGTCGAATGGGTAATTGAATATCAGAACAACTATTATAGTGATTTATAAGCCTGAAGATGAATGCGGAAGAGTGTGTTAACGCCCATGCCCTATGTTAAGAAGGATAACAAAGGTTCTTAAAGAATTTTTTTTAATTTATCCGCATTATGGGGTATGGGGACGTGACATTGTGGTATCAGAGTTGCGGGTTGCAACATTGGGCCTGGATGACCAGAAAGCGATAAGAATACCCTCTGATACTAGCATTCTAGTACACTACATTGTGGTATCAGAGTTGCGGGTTGCAACATTGGGCCTAGATGGGTCAAGTGAATAGTTTCCAGAACTATTGGATGTAGTTAACTGAGTATTTAATTTTTAAAATTATCATGCCTCTAACAAACATGTTCATTAACACATTTTTGCATCGTCATAGTGTAGATTGGAAAAGTTGGTTTTTGGATCGGCCATGAGAACCTACAGCATGAATAATGCACAAGATCCCTATGAGCATGAGGCCGATGCCATGGGGGGAAATGTTGGAGTGGGAAATGATGAAATAGAGTCCAATGGAAGGAGATATCGAGAGGCTCCTCCAGATTTTGCAGCCACCATGAGAAGCCTAAGGGTGGAGATGCAAAGTTATAGGGCATACAATGAAAGATTAGTTAAGGCTAAGGAGGAGCAGAATCAACTAAATGCAGCCATGCTGCAGAGTTTGACAAACATCCAGAGGAGGATGAAATCTGGGGATCGGACAGTAAGACTAGAATGAAGTAGGAGCGGTGCTAGAAGAAGAAAAGGACCTTCTAGTGGATCATCTGACCCTGAAGGATCCACTGAGGATTCAAGCTCTTCATCTCACAAAAGTAAGAGGAAGAGACATTACCTGAACAGTTCACGTGATGAATTCAAGAAGGCTAAGCCTCTTGGGATGAGAAAATATTTCCAAGTCCAAGACTACTTTGAAAATATGAAGGCAAGAGTAGCTATCTTCAATTTGACTGGAAGAACATACATATGGTGGGAGCACCTCAGGCAGGTGAAAAAGATGAATGAAAGGAATATTGTGTGGAAATAGTTCCAGAAGTATTTCAAGCATAAGTACCTCTCTGACAGGTACTATGATGATAAGATTAAAGAGTTCCATGAGCTGAGATTGGGACAATAGACCATGGAGGAGTATGCAAATAAGTTTTTGGAGTTGTTAAGGTATGTCAGGTACATCAAGGATGATAAGGTGAAAATCCAACAATTTCTAAGTGGATTACCTCAGTCTTTCAAAGACAAAATTGAGTTTTATGAACCTAGAACTTTGGAAGAAACCATAAGGAAAGCAAAGTATTGCTATGAGCAAAGGAAAGGCAAACCCGATTACCATAGGACATGGAAGGATAAGAAGAATGAGAAGCCTGAACAAAGGAAGAAAGGTTTCAAACCTTCTAACTTCAAAAACCAACAGAAGCATCCATCACATGCTAAGAAGCAGCCAACCAAAGTGGTGGGAGAGAATCCCAGAGATCCACAACAGAACAGAGAACCAGTCCAATGTTGGAAATGTGGAGGACCCCACATGTGTAGGAATTGTCCACTTGAGGATGGGAATTCAAGGCCATCTTACAACGTCCAAGAAGCTGAAACAGTGGGTCAAGTAGCAAGGGTTGTCCTTAGGATTTATGCATCACTAGAGGACCTTCAGGAAGACCACCAGTCAACTGTGGTTGAGGTTGCAGGTAAGATTGCTAAGAAATCTGTTTCTATTTTGATTGGCCCTGGTTCTACTCATAGTTACATCACTCCTAGAGTAGTTGAGATTTGTGATTTTAAGAAAGTGAAGCATAAAAAATCATGGTTAGTTCAGCTAGCCACTGGACCTAAGAGAAGGGTTAGTGAAGTCGTAGAGAAATGTCCATTGGTTATGAATGGATTGGTCACTTATATAGATCTAAATTCTCTACCACTTGGTTTTTATGACATTCTAATTGGAATGGATTGGTTATAAGCTCACAGAGTAAAGCTTGACTATTATACTAAGACTTTTGAATTCATGGATGAAGAAGGCAACCCAAGAGTTGTAAGAGGCATTCCAAAAGTGATTTTTCGTTAGGCAGATTTCAACGATTCAACTGAAGAATTTCTGTAGGAAAGGTTTCTAGCTATATGCAGCCCATGTTTTGGAGGTAGAAAAGAATGAAACTCCTGGTTTGGAGGACTTTCAAGTGTTGTAGGTTCATGGATGTGTTTCCCAATGAGATTCCAGGACTTCCTCCAAAGAGGGATATTGATTTCACAATTGAACTTGTGCCAGGAGCAACACCAATGTCCAAGATACCCTACAATATGAGTACACCAAAAATGCTAGAGCTAAAGATGTAGCTGCAAGAGTTCTTGGAGAAGAAGTATATCAGGGCGAGTTGTCTCCTTGGGGAGCACCAATTTTGTTTGTGAAGAAGAAAGATGGTACACTCAGGTTGTGTATTGACTACAGACAATTGAACAAAGTCACTATGAAGAACACATATCCTTTACCTAGGATTAATGACCTCTTTGATCAAATGAGAGGAGCAAAGGTATTTTCCAAGATCGACTTAAGGTCTGTTTACCATCAGGTCAGAATCAATGATGAAGACATTCATAAGACAGCCTTCAAAACAATGTATGGACACTATGAGTTTGTAGTGGTACCATTTGGTCTCACAAATGCACCAGCTACATTTATGTGCCTTATGAATAGTGTTTTCAAAAGGTATTTGGACAAGTTTTTTCTTGTCTTCCTTGATGATATTATTATTTATTCTAAGAATGAGGAAGAACATGAAGAACATCTAAGATTGACATTGCAATTTCTCAGGGAGCATAAGCTATATGCAAATTTGAGCAAGTGTGACTTCTATAAAGATATGATTCACTATTTGGGTCACATTATCTCGGATGAGAGCATATATGTGGACCATGAAAAGATTGAGGCCATTATGAATTGGCCTACTTCAAGAAATGTGACAGATGTAAGATTTTTTATGGGACTTGCAGGATACTACAGGAGATTGATTAAAGGATTCTCCAAGGTTGCACATCCAGTCACTTCTTTGCAAAATAAGGGAATGAAGTTTGAATGGATATCAAGGTGTGAGGAAAGCTTCCAGCAGTTGAAGAATCTCCTCACAAGTGCACCAGTATTGAAGATTGCAGACCCAAAAAAAGATTTTGTGGTGTGTAGTGATGCATGCGGTCAAGGGCTTGGAGAAGTCCTCATGCAAGACAACCACGTGATATGCTATGAGTCAAGAAAGTTGAAGGAGCATGAGAATAACTATGCCACTCATGATCTAGAACTTGTAGCCATAGTACATGCTCTCAAGATGTGGAGGCATTACTCAATGGGTAGAAAATTTGAGTTAAGGACAGACCATTGTGGTCTGGAATATTTATTTGATCAACCAACACTAAATGCTAGGCAAGCTAGATGGCTGGAATATTTATGTGAGTTTAATTTTGAAATCAAACACATCAAGGGAAAAGAAAACAAAGTGGTTGATTCACTCAATAGGAAAGTGTATGAAATACATGTGGCATCTCTTAGTGTTTGCCAATCAGATCTGAGATAGTTGATTGGGAATCATACCGCTGAAGATGATCTGTATGTGCAGGTCAGGGATAAATTGCAATAGCAGAATATTGAGAAGATGTATGAGGGATATAAATTGGAAGAAGATGGACTTCTTACCTATAAGAACAAGATTTATATTCCAAATGTAGCAAATTTGAGGAGAGTTATTATGGATGAGATCCATCAAGCTCCATATTCTGGTCACCCAAGATATCTAAAGACAATTGCTATAGCCAGAAAACAATATTTTTGGCCAGGAATGAAAAAGGACATGGCTGAATATATTTCAAGGTGCATGAAATGTCAGCAGGTGAAGGTTGAGCATCAACACCCAGCAGGATTGTTGCAGCCTTTGTCAGTTCTAGAATGGAAATGGGAAGTTATTTCCATGGATTTTATTACAGGTTTGCCAATGACTTGGAGACAACATGATTCTATCATGGTTGTGGTGGACAAGTTGACAAAGGCAACACATTTCATACCAGTTAAGTCCACACATAAGACTGACGACATTGGAAAAATATTCATGAAGGATATTTTCAAATTACATGGATTTCCTAAGGCAATAGTCTCTGACAGAGATGCCAAGTTCACTTCTAATTTTTGGAAGGGGTTATTTGAATATTTGGGAACAATGTTGAATTTTAGCACTGCTTACCATCCTCATACTGATGGTCAGACAGAAAGGGTGAATCAAGTGCCGGAAGACATGCTTCGCATGTATGTAATGGACAAGGCAACCAAGTGGGAAGATTACTTACACTTGGTAGAATTTGCATACAACAATGGGTAGCAAGCATCCTTGGGAATGAGTCCATATGAAGCCTTGTATGGAAGAAGGTGTAGGACACTTGTAACATGGGATAATCCAGTGAATAGGATTGTACTCGGTCCAAAATTGCTCAAAGAGATGGAGCAAGAAGTTGCAAAGATCGGGTCTAAAGGTAGCCCAGGACATATAGAAGAGCTATGCTAATAAGCATAGAGTGTACAGAGAATTTGGTGTTGGGGATCATGTTTATTTGAGAGTGAGGGAAAATAAGAGTTATTTGAAGCTTGGAAGTTGTGCCAAGTTGTCACCTAGATATTGTGGGTCATTTGAAGTGCTCGAAAGAATAGGGCCAGTTGCATATAGACTTGCATTGCCTGCTAGCACTAGAGCTCATAATGTTTTTCATGTTTCTTTGCTTAACAAATAAGTACATGACCCTAACCATGTGATAAATTGGGATGTGATTCAGGTGGAACCCGAGGGAGAGTTCTAAATCGAGCCAATGCACATCCTCGACAGAAAGGTCACCATGCTCCAGAATCGTGCCATAGGACAGGTAAAGGTGCAATGGGAGCACTACTGTCCTAAAGTGTAATGTCGCCAACCCTCCGACCGGCAAAGAGGACACTACCGACATACCATCTACCCGGGTAACTAACCCCATGAACATACACATGATAAAAATTGAAATGCTTTGAACTAAAACGTGCATAGCTGCATAATTATTTATCATACAGAGGAGGCAAACTACATTCCATTCAAGCATTTAACATGTTCATCATTTTCATTAAACATCAAATACAATTGCAGAGATGAAATAAACAAGAATACTTATCTTATGAAGAAGCTCGTCCACAACAAGCTATGTCGCTACAACATTCCACCCAACCATAGGCCAGTGTGCTCCTAAATTTCTCAGCAACACTGCCACCCCCGAGCTGGGCATGATTCCCACAAGGAATAAGGAAACTAAGCAGGCTCACACCTAGCCAAAGATATGTCAAAACTCAGTCAAGCCAACACGGTTGGGATTATCAAGCCAAGAGTACACAACAACACATAACCAAGCCAACAAGTTGGGTCCATCAGGTTATCAGGAAATGGAAACGTTGGTTGCTAAGCTAGTGGGATCACTGAAGAGCTAAGGACACCTACACCAGAGCTAGCCTGACTTCTAAGACATCCACACACACCCAACACAAGGAATCATCCCCTTCTCTACTGCACAGTCCCTCAAGCCATGACTTCCCTTCCAGTGCTATTCAGGGGGTGTAGAGAAGAAATTCAGCCCTCTAGCTCTGTCCGTGAGGCTCCTGCCCATACTAGGTTTATCAAGCACACTCAGGCTCCATTTCCACTCCCAAACAGTCCAAGGACCAACCACTGTGCACGCACAACAAAACAACATCTCTGGGATTGAAAGGAAAACACCAAAGACCAAAACCGGAACGACAATTGGGTAATACACATCCCTGACTGAGCAATTCAACTTCTAGAGTCATTTATGGCCCTATTGTGGCCAAAATGACTCAACAACAAACTCACAGCAACCCAAATTCATGGGGAAACCAGCAGGGATTTCTCAGCTGCGTGAAGGTGGATTCACATACATAGACCCACAACGTGAAGATAAACTACACACAACAAAATCCATAAACGAAATTCACACACAGGAAACTTCCATCCGTTTGAGACAGAGAGCCCAACGTGGATGTTTGATGATGAGGGAAATGTTCATGTGCCCAAAATCGTGAATGAGAATCACCTAGCAGAAAAATTGTGAGGGTAAAAACAGCTCCCCAGCTTCACTGCGTGAGAGAAAAATGGAAGAATGGGGGTCGTGGTCTCCTCTCCTCCTGCCCACGTGAGGATGAACGTGCTCCTTGGTGGAGTGTGCATGTGGGAAAGGACTGAAAGTCCTGCCACACACAACTGTTGATACAAAAATGTTTTCCTAGGGCAATAACTGCCCCCAACTAACTCCAGAGGATTTAATTTGGTAGTTGAGACAAGAATAAGACAAAAAAGTTGTTGAATGAGACAAGGGATAAATGGTGAGTAAGACAAAAGATAGGTGACAACTAAATGGGTTTATCAATTGACACTTGGATTTTCCCCAATGGCCCCAAAGGTTAATTATTTCCCCCTCCTTATCCTTAGAAAAATAATGCCCCTTCTCATTATTGTTGCATTGACATAGCTGGTTGTGGGTTTTTAATTAATTGCATATTTACATGATGCCAAAATTATAATGTGCTGGATAGCATGAAATACCATTGGCAATGATTTTAATCGCCGGAGCATAAAACGTTAAATCGATGGTGGGGTTTTTTCCTTTAGCTCCACACCATGATTAATTACAATATAAACATCATATACATTTAATGCAAATGGGGTCAAAATCAGGGTGTTACATGAAGAGGCTACCTAGGAGGTAGAGGATGCCATGCGATTGGCACATCCATTTTTGTTCAACTCTGCGGATCATTGAGGGGGATGGCAGTGTAGCATTTTTGTTCAGTTTTGTAAGCACTGAGGACAATGCTAATTGAAGGGGGAGGGGAATGTAACACCCCGGTTTTGACCCCATGACATTTTGATTGTGCATGATGTATGCATTGTATTGAGATGTTAGAGCTCTCCATACTACTCCTACACACGATGCATTTATCCTGTCTATTGAACCGTGGTGTTGGGGGTTGTCCATCTGTGTCTGCGTTCATTGTTTGATTGGGATTTCCCTCCTCGAACCCGTCGTTGTGTTGTTTTACTATCTGGAGCCGTAGACAGAGTATTTCTGCAAGTATTTTCCTTTGCAAGGGAAGAGGAGATCCTGTGTTTTGTAAGACAGGGTGGTTACCGGTGGTTTCCCTGATGTTGAATGTCTTTCCCTCAGTGGAAATCCCCTGTTATAGTGTTTTCCCTGTGCACAAGGAAGTTCCTATCTTACGGTGTTACAGTGTGTAGTTTGTTGATGTGTGCACCTGTGTGTTTTTTTGTTTTGTAAATCCCTGGGTTGGTATGAACTAGTTTGGAGTGGAAGAGGGAGGAATTAGCTTGATAAACCTAGTGTAGATGGGAACCACACATAGAGATCAAGAGGGGATGGTTATTCTTCCTGGCACACCCTGAAGAGCACTGTAAGGGAAGGCATAGCCTGAGAGACTATTTAGCAGAGAAGGGGATGCTTCCTTGTGTTGGGTATGTAGGTATTGAGAAGTCTAAGCCAGATCTTGTGTAGGTATCCATAGCTTTGTGGTTGAGCTCACTATCTTAGCAATTCAAACTTTCCACCTCCTTGACAGTCTGGTAAACCCAACAATGTTTGGCATGTAGGCCTATAGCCTGTTAAACTCATCGTGAATGATGGCTTGCCTGAGTGCCTAATAAACCCATATGTGGATTGGATGGGTAGTCTGATAAGCCCAACTAGGTGTTGGCTTGACTGTGTCATAATATATTTGGTTGTGTATGAGTCTGTTGTTCCCTAGTTCCTTGTGGAATCATGCCCATCTTGGGGGTGGCAGTGGTGTTGAGAGATTAAGGAACACACTGGCCTATGGTTGGGTGGAACATTGCAACTACATAGCTAGTTGCAGGACATCTTCATTCATCAAGATAAGTATCTTTGTTATGTTGTTTATGCAATATATTGTTTATGAATGGTTATGTTCATGTCTAAATGCTTACTGATGATGAAGTAGAGGTTTGCTCATGTATATATCCTGCATTTTATCTTTGTTTATGCCTTAGATGTTGGTATACATTGTGTCTAAGTTCATGAAGGCTAGAGGCCTGTTACAGGGTCGAAAATGCAACTAAGGTAAGAACTATGGTGTTTCTTCCCCTTGAAATCCACCTAAGGGAAACTTCAATAAGGTTGAGAATAGGCATTCTGATTTCCGATTCTCGAAGTCGGAAGTTAGAAAGCGGAAGGTCAGCTGAAAGTTCTATGGAAAGTTGGATTTCCGATTCCTGAAATCGGAAATCGGAAGTCGAAAAGGTGATGGGTTAACACCTTGCAATGTTGGAATTTTTATTCCCAAACCGGAAATCGAAAATCGGAATTCGGAGGTCGGGAGGTCAGTTTAATTCGGAAATGGTCATTCTGGACGCTGAATGGGTAATTGAAGATCAGAATGACTATTACAAAAATTTCTAAGCCTGGAGATGAATGTGGAAGAGTGTGTTAACGCCCATGTCCTGTGTTAAGAAGGAGAACAAAGGTTCTTAAAGCAAAAATTTTAATTTATTCACATTATGGGGTATGGGGACGTGACAGTACTAATGTATATTGTATTAATAATGTTGGTCCTTTATGAGAAATCTAGAGTATATGGAAAAAGTACTTGGATCCTTCAACTCCACTTTCACGGCCCTTATTCCAAAGAAGCATAATCCATTTGAAGACTTTAGACCCATTTCTCTTGTCTACAAAATAATTTCAAAAGCACTAACTAGAAGACTAAAATCTAATTTATCTTATACAATTTTTTTTCGAAGCAATTTGGTTTTCTAAACGACAAGTAAATTTATGATGTAGTATAAGTTTCCCAAGATGACTTGCACTTAGTGAAGACAAAGGAACTAGCTACCATGGGATTAACCATTACCTTGTCTAAAGCATGCGACAAGTTTAATTGGATTTTCCTTAGATTATTTCTTGTTCATACAGTTTATGGGTATGCTTTCTTTAATTGGATATAATGGTTCTACATCAATGTTCTTCAAATCCTCAAGGGTGTTGAGACAAGGTTGTCGAATGTCTCTTTTCCACTTTTTAATGGTGCTTGAAGGCATAAGTAGAATTCTTAATGCATACAAAAATAAGGGAATGGTGAAGGGGATTGGATTGAAAAGAGAAATTACTCTTTCCAACTGTTATTCATTGATGATGTTTTTCTTTCGAAGCAGGTTATGTTAGGGAAGGAACCTTTCTAGAAGAATTTATCACCCTTTCCAATGATGACAATGTGATGGAATTTAACATGAAAAAATCCTCCATCTCTTTCAATAGGATGATTGATAATGATTCATGATATAACTTAGATACTTTCCTTTTAGATCCTAGAATTCAATAAGAGCCTCAAGTATCTAGGTTTTACTGTGAAATCTAATTGATACGGTTCAATAGATTTGTCATGGTTGTAATATCCCCCAATTTTGTAATATTTTTGAAAGACTATTTTATTTTTGTGTCTATTTGAATGTGATTGGAAGACCTAGGATATGCCAATAGGTCCTTGAAGGACAAATGTAGCTGAAACCTTATGCTTGTAATAAAAATCTGAATAATAGGGACAACCATGTTGAATGAGGAAACTATGCATGCGGGAGTGGGGGACATGAAGGGTCATTCTCAGAACAATTACACCAGGCGTGTGAATGCCAGTATGGCGCTAGACCCACCCTGAGGAATCAAAGAAGTAGTGGATTAGAAATTTATGGGGGAATTTGAGCCATTAGCTGCAAAAGACCTAGGCATAACAAAAATGATAAATAAGGGATCATATGCTAGGAGGCGGGACGTCCCTGAGTATGCTGGAACAAGGAATTCTTGCTGTGTGAGAACTCTATGTTAGGAAAGTAATTTCTCTGTGGAGAACTGGATTGAGTTTGACTATCACCACTCTCGGCATGCATAGTTTAGCTTAGGGGTGATTGAGGACAAAGTGATCTGTGCCTAATCTACAGTTGGGTGGAAGGTGGTTGTTCCCTTTTCATTGCGGCTCGTTTTACAATAGGTTCTATTTCTGAGTATTGTTTCTGTAAGCCTATTGAGATCAAGGTATGTTTGTTTATGTTAAAATATGTTTTAAATATCAATGAAATGATGAAATAACAACTTAGATTTAATGATGCTTATGAGCTAATGTTCTCATACTCTGTTTCTAGACGTTGGCGTCTTGTATTAGGATAAATGACAACTAATATAGTGTAATAGTGCTTTGTAAGGAATCACCAGCTTAGTGCTTGGTTTTCCCTTGACTGATGAGCTTGGGTGTGTCTGTAGATGTTTATTTGTACGATTTCCATGTTGTTGTAATAATACAAGAATGCATTAGGATTACTAACGAATGTATTGCTATTAAACGGGTGTGTGCACATATAAGAAATCTATGGTTGTTATTAAGTCCTGTGATTTCTTGCTACAGAGTGTACTATGCCTGTGATGTCAAGCCCTTTGTACCTAGTCCTTAGATAGTCTGATGCATGATTTTAGTCGGTTCCAAATTTAGCCGAATTGCTAAGTTTAACCAATACCAACGTATGGACCCTCTAATGCCCAATGAAGAGTGAACTTCAATTCTGCAATGAACTAGACTTCACAAATTTTCCGCGTCCAATCTCCGTTGTTAAATCCCCTGCTAATTGAATCCACATAATTTTTGAGGACCGTCTTATCTATATCGACGGTGGACCTCAAATACCATAAGGAGGATTTTATAAAAAAATTGTGCACACTAAGAGCTAATTGATCTGTGCTAGTTGAATCAGCGAAATAATTCACATCCATTGATATTTCTTCGCCCAAGTCCTGGCCGTTGAAATATGCAGGCCTTTTAAACCATCACGTTCCATAAAGTGACTCTCACAACTCCAATCTTTGAGCACGATATCCAATGGGGAGGGGACACGTCATTTACGTATGTTTCCAATCGCTCACCACATGTCTTTCTTTGTCCATGCTAGTTCTCCCTGCGAAATGGATCATAGCCATTGATCTTCTCCGTGATCTATCTCTATCGTTGATCATCAAGGTGTTTTATCCACGATCACCTCTGGTCCTTAGCGCTTATCTCAGGCGTTAGTTTTCTTTCATCAGAGTTGTTCTCAGTTGTAGATCCGTTGATCTCAACCATGGATCTATCAAAAGTGCATGCCCTTTTGTAGCCTTCGTCCAATTAATCACTGCAAGGTTCAATTCTCTCTGCAACTCAAACCTTATCATTACAGATATACGAATTTTAGAGTTTAGCTTTTAAGCAGGTTTTTATCATCGCTAATGAAAGTATGGTATGGTGAATGGGTGTGTACTCTTATGATCTTGGTTACTTTGGTTGTATAATATATTACTGGTATGTTACACCTACTATGTTGATACCCTACATCGGGTGTTGTCATTCTCCTAGAAGGAGTACTCTTGGTCTGCAGCGAATGGTTATGAATGCACGGGATGCACAGATCACTGAAGATGGAATGCGCCACTATGTCTTCCAATCCTCTGTAACTTGTAGGATTGATTTAGTTTTCTAGAAGGGGATAATCCTGCTCTGTTAAAATGACTGTAACTTGCCAATTTGGTGATTTTGGTTGCTCAAACAGTGCAGTATGATAGCTTTAAAGTTTTACTAGGATAATGCTTGATTTTGTTGTTAAAAGTCGGCCTAAGGAATCCCTGGTAGGGAAGCCAGCGTACTCTCTCGAGTTTGGCCTTCTATGCTTAAGTGAAGTCTTGTGTAATGTTCTAATTTCCTAAGGGGAGTAAAACCCGTGGAGGAAATTTTGGCTGCTGAGGTTCTTAAGAACTGGTCACTACACACGTCCAAAACACCAAAGTTTGAGCAGGTTTAAGTAACTCAAACGGATTAAATCTGGGAGTCCTTTGAGGTTTTGGGAATATACTTAGTTGTGCCAAGGATGCATTAATAATTCAAGCAAAAATCCTTGGGCAGGAAGGCCTACGGAAGCCTAGGAAGTTAAGTGGAGAAAATGTTAAGACTTTCGCGATTCCGCGATCCGCACAGCGGAAAGCGAAGAAGGAAAAGTGAAGTCTTAAGATTGTTAAGACTTCCAAGATCCAGGATCTTCACAACAAAAAGAGGAGAGTGAAAAAAGAGAAATGAAGTTTGATGAATGTTGAGACTTCCATGATCTGCGATCTACACAGCAGAAAGCGAAAAGCATAAAGGAAAGGTGAAGTCATAAGGATGTTAAGATTCTTGCGATCCGCAATCCGTATAGAGGAAAGAAAAAATCAAAAAAGGAAAGCCAGGTCTTAAGTGTGTTAAGTTTTCCATGATCCGTGATTTGCATAGCAAAAAGCAAAAAAGAAAAGTAAAGTCGTGATAATGCTCAGATTTCTGCGATCCGTGATCCGCATAGCGGAAGGCGGAGAGCAGATAAGGGAAAGATTGAGTCATAAGAATGTCAAGTTTCTGTGATCCACGATCTGCATAACAGAAAGCAGAAAGCGGAAAGGAAAAGCAAAGTTACAAGGAAGGAAAGATCTTCGCAATCCGCGATTCGCATAGCGGAAGACAAAAAGTGGGAAGGAAAAGGTTAAGTTGTTAAACGACAATATTTTTGGGATCCGTGATCCGCACGGAAGAACGCGGAAAGCATAAGGGAGGGGATAAAAGGACCCCATTGCATGATAAGCTTTTGATTTCGAAGTCCACAATGGAGGGCAGATGAGAGGAATGCGGAAAGGAAGCTTCAATGCGGAAAACAACCTTTATGGGTGTAGAGATGGATTTAGTTACGGAAGTTAATGTTGGTTATATTTTCTTAGCTTAAGGTTGAATGTTTATAGAGGTTATAGGCAAAATTTATGTGAAAGAAAGTATACTTAAAAAAATTGTATGTATGTTTAACAGGTTATTGGGGGATGTTACAATGGTTATACCAAAAGCTGGAGAATAAGGTAACATGTTACTACAATAAATGACTTTCTATAGGAGGAATACTAACCTTGATTAAATATGCATTGGAAGCTAGTCCACTATACTAGCATCCATTAACTTATATTTGTGTTGGTATTCCATAAAGTATTAGAAGGAAGTGAGTTAGTTTTTTATGGGAAGGTAATAATGACCAAGGGTTGCCTACTGTGAAGTGGTAAAGAATAACTAAGCCTAAATCCCTTCATGGGTTGAGCCTTAAAAACATCCACCATTTGGTGAAGCTCTAACAATTATGAGTTTGTGGATATTGCTAAGAACTAAACTTGGCATGTGGAAATAGGGCATCGAGAGGAAATAAATTGACCCCTTGTGTATGGAGAATTGGACTTGGAAAATGCAAAAACCAACAACTAGTTATGCTTCCATATTATAGATGATTGTTTCCCTAGATTTCTTCCTTATTGATAGTTGGTTAGCTTGGAAGATAGGGAATAACAAAAGTGTCAGAGTTGGTCATTTTGACCCATGGGTTAGTAGTACCAACCTCTATAAAATTTCTGATGGGGATCTATAAATTTTCGTGGTAATAGCATATAATATTTGACTAATGTTGATGTTGGAAGAAGAATATTAAGGATTTAGAAATGGAGATCAATAGAAGACAAAGTGTTAGTGGGTTAAGAGGTGTTCCAATGGAGTATGTTGGTTGACATATTACAATTAAGTTTCATCCATCTCAAAGAAGAAGATGACACATTCGTTTGGTCTTATAATCCAAATGGGGAATATAATGCTAACTTGAGCTATAAAGCTATGTTTTTGGAAGATCCACAAGACCAATGTTGTTAGTGGAACCCCTTTGGAAGCTAAAGTCTCTAATCAAGTCTAGAATGTTTCATTGGTTGGTGTTAAACAACAAACTTCCAACTTCGGACTCCCTTCAAAAAAGGTGTTGGTATGACCTTAGTTTATGTGTCACATGCAAACTATTTGAAGAAACTAAGCTTAGTATTTTATCTTAATGCCCTTTTGCAAAGGAAGCTATCATTTTGACACAAGGATCATATAATTGTGAAGGAAATTCCTGGATAAATTGTTTCAAGTCATGAATGTAAGATAGTCTATTGGAAAACATAAATCCCTTCCATGTGTTGTTTTGTGGGCACTATGGATTACAATGAATGCTACTTTGTTTAATTTGGAGTGCTTCTCACCTTTATAAGTTTTTTAAGGCATAAAAATGTTTATGACCTTATCAAACAATTTGATTTCTTGAAGGTTCGTCCAAACAATGACCCTTGAATCATTGATACATCCTATGCTTGCTTATTTTTTCTAGTGGAGCTTATCAAGGGAGTCCATGCCAATGTAGGGCTAGATAAACCCTATAACTAACCGACTACAATTCCTACTCTTACAAACTAGCCATTGATAAGGTAATCAATAGCTACAAAAAGTTATAAGTGATGATCTCCCTCTTAAAGCTTGCTTTGGAGAAAGGTGTCAATATGCTCCAAGTGTTTGGAGATCCAAAACTAGGTATTGGTTAGATAAATGACTCTTTTAGAGTCCATAACCTCTCTTTTCACTCATTGTTGGATCAAGTAATAACAATATTTAGTCAAACTTTTTTTGAATCCAATGGTTTGTCTAAGCAAATTATTTCAAGTCAGAAGGGGGTTTTGCAGGTGGATGCTTTCAAGGGTGGTCTTAACCCCACCCATGCTTCTTAGTTGGGGATTTATTTTTCTTCTAGTTCAATCCATTGATGGGCCCTTATGATGCTTGTATATATTTGGTGATATTGCATTTTCAAGGTTCAATCACACATGTTTTTTTGGTTTCTATGACATTATGTGGAATATATGCGCCTCTGTAGGGATTAAATCCTCTTTCAAATGACGTTGTTATGGCATTATACTAGCTTATATATGTAATTATTTCAAGATAATTTAATTTTCTATCATAAAAAATATGTATAATATTACTAATACTAAGCAATAAATATACTACTAATATCTCTTAATCCCATTGCTTGAAGAAGGGTTATGATGGCTTAAAAAGGAATATACTTTCATTGTCGTATAAATTAACTACTTAAATTATACATGATTTGTTTGCCTCTCATAGTAAATCCAACCATTCTAGTTTAAGGTCTTAATCTTTGATCAATGCTAACTTTTACTCTTCTTCTTTTGATGTTCACTCTTCCTCTCTCTCTTCATTTGATTTTTTTATCAATGTCATTGACCTACAACACCACTTTCAAGGCAATCATGCCCATATTATGTTAATGCAATGCCAATTGATATACAATACCACTTTCAATGTGATCGTTCTCATATTATATGTCGAGTGATATACAACACCACTTTCAATGTGATCGTACTCATATTATATTAATGATGACATGCAGTTTAAAAGAGAAACACAATTATACGTGTCTATTAAAAAGTATTATGTAGTAAAAACAATTCCAAGAGACATAGATTTTTGTTGTATCCAACTAAGCAAGGGACATTTTTTAGTAAGACATATGAATGACACACTATGGAATGATGCCATGATGTCAAAATCTATGATATTAGTGAAGAAGCCCAAGATGAAAATTAAATCCTATAACACCCCAATTCTTTTCTATGGCTATTGCATTTAAGTTCCATGAAGAAGAAGAAATAAACAACATATTGTACATGTTTACAATTGTTGTTATTTCTTCACCAAAATTTAAGGAGTCACTCCTCTCCTTCTCATATTAAATAATCTTGTATTTGTTATATAATAATTAACATAACTAAAAAAATAAAAACACATCAAACACGTAAAAACAAATCAAAATAATATATAAATAAAACTACCTCATATTAATATAAAAATTAATTTAACTACTCAAATTCAACTAACAAATTTATGATGATACACTTTTAAACATGAAAAATCAATTTATTTATATAAAAATTAAACTTTCAAATAAAACATTACTATTTAAAAATAATAAAATAATAAAATACATATTCAATAATTATTTATCATCTTGTATTTTTTCATAAAAATAAAAAATCATTATATTTAATATTTTAAGAAGAAATCAAAATACACATATACTTGTATTTAGACTCTAAAACAATTATATTATAATTAATTACTAATATTCTATTAACTTTTAATTATATCATTAATAAATATTATTTTTTATAGCATGTAGTTTGAGTGGTTGGGAGGAATGTTCCTCTTGTATTTAGACTCTAAAACATTTATATTATAATCAATTACTAATATTTTATTAACTTTTAATTATATCATTAATAAATATTATTGTTTATTGCATGTACTTTGAGTGGTTGGGAGGAATGATTGTTATCCTCTCCACCTAGGTTTAATTTGTGTAAATAACATGACTCTCTTGTTAAACCCCTATATAATCATTATAAAGTGGATTATGCAATGATTCTCTTGAACAACCAAAATTGACATTTATCCTAATAAATATTAATTTATTAATCTTTTTATTTAAATTTGATTATTTTATAATTTTAATTATTATTTTGATAAACTCATTACACATCATCATTCATTTAAAATTAAGTAAAATAATAAATTTGCTCTTTTAACTATTTCACTGACCAAAACATCCAAAAGACGATTCATGATCAAATATTTTTAGTTGCTTAAAACATGAGCATTCTATAGACAAGAGGAAGACGTGCAACTTCTTTCTTGTTCATCCTAGAGTTGACATGTGTTTTTTATAAAAAATAATAAAATAATATTAAAAAATAATGTATCCAAAATATTTAAAATTGCATAAATCTACAAATACACAAATAAATTAAAACCATAAATATTAAATTATAAACTTTTTCAATATTTCCACTTTAGAACTACATAGATTTGATTTGATCTCTCTACCTTTTACCTCACGTAAATCCCTTTTAAGATAAAGTAGATCCTTCGAATAAGGTTGCACCCAGAAAGATTTAATCCTGTGCACCCGAACCCTAAATAGATCCTTTTAAAATGGATTTATGTATTTATACCAGTTATATTGACCTTCCTAAACGTTTTGGGTTGAAACTGCAAAACTCAAAATGCACATTTAAGTGAAAAGCGCCAATGGATTGATCGAGGGACATTTTATCATCGTCAGCATCAACGTAAATGGTTCTCTGCAACGCCATTTCAAGGAATTTTTTCACAAGGTATAAACCATCCTCCCCCCCTCTCTGGTCTTCTTGCACATTTAAGTGAAAAGCGCCAATGGATTGATCGAGGGACATTTTATCATCGTCAGCATCAACGTAAATGGTTCTCTGCAACGCCATTTCAAGGAATTTTTTCACAAGGTATGAACCATCCTCCCCCCCTCTCTGGTCTTCTTCGAGCTTTTTAAGGAAAGTTGCTCCAATTTGTCTGGCAGTAAATCCAAACCCAAAACCAGATTGGACATTACAATCCAATAACTTCCATATATTAAGCAAGGAAGAAGTATTTGATGAAAACAGCCAGCCCTATGTTTTGCTTTTACAGACCTGCACAAACACCAGAACTCTCAGTCAAATACATTCCCACATGCTCATAAGTGGGCTTGAACAAAATGTATTTTTAGGTACCAAACTAGTCCACTTGTATGCCAGGTATGGCTGTCTGGCCAATGCTCGCCTGGTCTTTGATAGAATAAACAAACGAAATGCATTTCTATGGAATGCCATCATCAGAGGGTATGCCTGGAATGGGCCTTATGAGGAAACCCTGACACTGTATTGCCAAATGCAATGGACAGGCATATGGCCTGATAATTTCACCTATTCCTTTGCACTCAAGGCATGCTCTGGCCTATCAGCTCTGCAACAGGGAAGGATGATTCATTATCACATTGTTAGAAGTGGGTTTGACTCTCATGTTCATGTGGGGACTGCCCTCATAGACATGTATGCTAAGTGCTCAAGTATAGAGGATGCACGCCGAGTGTTTGACAAAATGGTGGAAAGAGATGTTGTTGCATGGAATGCAATGATTGCCGGGTATGCCCAAAATGGGCATTCCAACAAGGCTTTGGCTCTGTTTCATCGAATGAAAGCAGAAGATGTAATGCCGGATTCAGTTACCATGGTGAATGTGCTTCCGGTGTGTGCGGACTTGGGAAATCTAGAACGAGGTAAGTGCATCCATGATTACATACTGAGGAATGGGTTTGATTCGGATCTGTTTGTGGCCAATTCCTTGATAGATATGTATGCTAAATGCGGTAGTATAGAAATTGCACGTCGATTGTTTGATAGAATGTTTCGGAGAGATGTGGTGTCATGGAATGCGATGATTGCTGGGTATGCTCAGAATGGACATGCCAGTGAGGCCTTAACAATTTTCCAGGAGATGCTACAGAAAAATGTCACCCCTAACTCGATTGCCATTTCTAGTGTGTTCTCGGCGTGTGCCCATTTAGGAGCTCTGGAACAAGGCAAATGGATCCATGATTACATAAGCAAAGGCAATTTGGATATGGATGTATCTGTGACAAATGCCCTTATAGACATGTATGCCAAGTGTGGTAGTTTAGAGGTTGCACACAATCTCTTCGACAAAATGCCTGAAAGAGATGTGGTTTCTTGGAATGCGATGATTGCAGGTTATGGACTACATGGGAATGGCAAGGATGCAGTTGAACTCTTTTTCCAGATGAAAGACACGGGAATGAAGCCAAACCACATCACCTTTATTCATATCTTGTCTGCATGCAGTCGTGCAGGCCTTGTGGATGAGGGCTGCCAATCTTTTGATTACATGACTAAAGATTATTGTATCAAGCCCAATATGGAGCACTATTCATGCATGGTTGATCTGCTGGGTCGTGCTGGGCATCTGGAAGAGGCAATAAATTTTATAAAAAAATTACCTGTTGAACCTGATGCTAGTGTATGGGGGGCCTTGCTTGGTGCCTGCAGAATTCATCATAATGTTGAGCTAGGAGAACGTATTGCCGAACGCCTTGTTATCCTTGATCCCACATATCCTGGATATTATGTGCTGCTGTCAAACATGTATGCTGAGGCTGGTAGATGGGAAGATGTAATCAGGGTGAGGAGAATAATGAAAGACAGGGGGTTGAAAAAGACACCAGGATGGAGCGCTGCTGAGTTGCATGGCAGGGTTCATACATTTTATGTGGGAGACAAATCACATCCGCAATCTAAGGAAATATATGCCACACTAGAGACCTTGGCTCGAGAAATGGAGAAGGTAGGTTATGTGCCAAATACAAACTTTGTGCTCCATGATGTGGAGGAAGAACAAAAGGAGGACATGCTTTGTAGTCACAGCGAGAAGTTGGCAATTGCTTTCTTGCTTATCAACACAAGCCCTGGGACCCTCATTCGTATCACTAAGAACCTTCGGGTATGTGGTGACTGCCATTGTGCCACTAAGTTCATTTCCAAAATTGTTAGGAGAGAAATTATTGTGAGGGATGCGCATCGTTTTCATCATTTCAGGGATGGGTTATGTTCCTGCAGAGATTATTGGTGATGACAATTAAAGCCACTTCAGATAAACTGGGGCTGCTACAAATTTATGCATGCCTTTTGCCTCAATTAGGCAGTCTGGGCTTGTGATTTGAAACACATATTCTATCATAAAATGACCTGTGGAAATCTATCCTCTAAACATTCGGTAAAAGAAGAGGTGGGGCGTTTTTGTCTTGAATGATCAGCATATGGAATGCTAAATAATTTAAATGTTAAACCATGGATATGTGTGGACAGAAATTTGCACAGCTTTTGTGCAACCTTAAGTGCAAAATACCTTTTGCAAAGCAACAAGTAAAGAACTTTTACATATCAGACATTTTTTTATAGAAACAGCTCATAATTCTGCATTTCGCTGATAAGACAAGAGTCTGGCAATGTGATTAACTTGTACATGTTAAGATACAACTCGCAGAAGCTCCAAGTAAGATGCAATTCCTTAACATATAAACAGTCAAATAGTTTCAACATTCTCTCTAAATTAAAATATAAGCTTGTTGAGGTTAATCAACATGCTTGTAATCAGGTGTTCTAGGTTGACTGCATTTGATCCTTTGAATTGTCAAAAGGAATATTTCAATGGCAAAACCCTGGGTAAAATGACAAGTTTATACCAAATCTCAACCTTGATTCTTGTCCAAGCAGGAATCCAGTCTAGAGTTGGAGCCATTAGTTATGTTGAGTGTTTCTCTTGGCTGATTACTTTTATTTTTGAGTTTGTCAGCTTTAATGGTTTAAGGGTGGCCAGCCCAGAATCCTTAATGAAACAGCTTTTCAAAGTTTTAGTGCAGCACTTCTAATTATTATTACTTAAGAATTCTTGCAGGCACTGTCTTTAAAGTTTGGTAACAAGTGTAATCTTACCAAGACGTTATCACAGCAGCATGTGCTATGAACAGCCGCCTCAAACTACTGCAACAAACTTTGTTGTTGAGTTGCATGGTAAGTCTCCATTATGCTTGAACACATAATTTTGCATGCATTAGTTGGCAGTGCAGCTTTGTAAAAGCATGATCCATTGCTTCAATTTATGTTTTTTCTGACTCAGTGTCAATCAGCTCTCTGTTCTAACAAAACAATAATTCAAAATCCTGTTAGTGGCACAGTAGGTATTGAAGCATGTCTACAACATTTTCATCTACTACAATTGTTAAAATAAATCATATACTGAATGTTGTTTGGTTTTACAAAAGTATGCTTCAAATTCAGCTTCAAGTTGATTATTCAGTAGCATTCCTACTATATGATCCCATATTAGGATTAGACATTACATTACAATGTGGAATTGTTGTCAATTGGGTCTAGCTCAAGTGCTTGTGGGACGGAGCTGTTGAATTTTAGCATTTGCATATATTCTTTAATTTTGCAGACTGTAAGATAGATAACAATAAGACAAGTGCAGTAAATAATCAAACATCAACACACATGAACACCAGATGTTTTCACGGGGAAACCTTTAAAGGAACAAACCCCCAAAAGCATTAGTAATTCATCCCTTAAATGAGATGATTGAGTTTGTAGCAGCAATAAGAAGAATCTCAGAATTCTGAGATGAATGTTCTTCAAAAAATTGTCAAACCCTAGAAATAGACCAAAATTTTCCACAAGGATAAATTTCACAGAAAATGCAGATTAGGGTTTTCTGCCCAGATTTTCTCTCTGCTGCCCGAAGGTATTTTCCTGCTGCACGACCTGCTGCTCGAATTTCTTCTTTTCTGTCCTGGCTGCCTTCACTCTGCCCGAACAGTAAAGTGCTGCCCGGAATGCTTCTGTGGCTGCCTGGAGTACTTCTGAGGCTGCCTGGAATACTTCTGAGGCTGCCCGAGTAGGAAAAGACCTGCCCAAAATTTCTGTCTGCCTGTGATGGGTAGCAGGCTGCCCAAGGTCAAATCCAGGCTGCCCGGATCTCTGCTGTGTAAGCCTGTGAACTCTTCCTGCTGCCCGAAATCAAATCCAGGCTGCCGGAGATGAGGAACAGTCTGTCCGAGGTCAGGATGCTACTGCCCGAGATGAGGTGATGCTGCCCATGGTGAGGAGTAGGCTGCCTGAGGTTGTTGTGATGCTGACCTATTATTTTGTGGACAGTTTAGCGATGTCCTAGCATGGGTGATGGCTGCTCGTGACCTGCTCTTCTGCTGCACCTACTAGCCGTGAGAAGGATGGAGAGTGGAAGGATGCCCTAGCTAAAGCCACCATGCTAGGGCATAAAACCAACCAGAAGTATACACTTGTCAAAACCAGCAAAGTCTTCAAGGGAGTAGTCACGATGGAGAGAAGGTGTGTGTAAAATGTTTTGCAAATGATCTTCTTTTATAGGCTTCCTATCACTTGAAGTGGACCCTTACAGATAGGAATATAATAATAGGGTTTTATTCTTTTTCTTGTTTACCCTTTTGATTTTGACCTTTAGTGGTACTAAAGACCTTTTTGTAATTTTACTTTGACTTCTTTTGGTACAAGAGTATTTTTGTATTTTTACTTTAGCCTCTTAGTCTTCTTCAAGTGTCATGTCAATGCAAGTGGTCTTCATGGTCCTTCATGCCTAGGTAAACCTGGTAATTGACCATGTGCCTCGGCCCTAAGCTGCATCAATTGACTCGATGTCAAATACTTGGTAACTGACCAAGCGCCTCAATTTTCCCGGAGAATGGCCCTCAGCATTAGGTTGAGTCCCCCTAGTCCTAGAATGGCCCTCAGCCTTAGGTTGAGTCCCCCCGTCCCCCAGTCCAGAGGTGTGGTTTTCTTGTGAAAAGAAAGCTGAAGTGGGATAAGCTACAAAGGAGAAGAGAGCAAATGATGAATGCGCAATATGAAGAAGAGATACTCAAGGCAAGAGAGTGTCTGGGGGAAGTCTTGAAGACTGAAGCTTCAAGTGAGACCAAGAGGTCTCAATGTTTTGAAACTGATATTTTGTGTGTGCTCGTAGGTACAATGAATGAGGAAAGACAATTTGATAACATTGTCATAAAGAATGAAGGAGATATGCAGAATTTTAATTCTGTTAAAAAAGAAGATGGAATAGCTGGGTCTCATTCAAATGCACATGCACACTTGAGTGAAAGTGTTTCTTTTCAGTATATAGTAAAAGCTGAAAGCAGGGAGAGTTTGGCTTATGATGATGGCCGAGAACAAGAAGAAGTAAAGGAGGACATCAAGCATTCTGATGTTTTGCCTGGGGAAGCTGAGAAGAAAGGCATTGAAGACATTTAGAGTCTTGCAGAATTTTTGGAACAACAAGAGGAAAATTTGATGACTGAGACCATTGGGTCTTGTGATTTTGAGATTGACAATTTGAGTGTGTTTGCAGGTATTGCAGAAGGCAATCCATCTCTTGGAGTTGTCGTGAGTGAAGTTGAAAGTTTCCAAGCAAGGTATGATGAAGAATGTCATTCAGAAGAAGATAGTGATGATTTGTTGCAGCAGAAGGAATTCATAAATTCCTTATTTAATAAAGGGAGTAACTTCAATGGAGATGAAGTAGTTATGCTTCATGAGATGAAACTTGTTCTTGATGAGGACAAAGAGGAATTGGCTTATCTAAATGGCCAGGAGAAGATTGTTGGACAGACACCTAGGCCTGTCATAGTGATGGAGGGTCAGAATTCTATTCTGATAGAGGATGAAGAAATAGTGTCACAGAATGATTGGCTTGGTGGCAAAGAAGAAGGAAATAATGAAGATAAAGGTGAGTCATATATGTCTCAAGCTAAAGAAGAGTTAGTCTTAGGGCTGAAAGTAGCTAACGTGGTTGCTTAAATCAGTCAAGGAGTTGAAGGACATTCACTGAAGGTTGTCAAGAAGGAAAAGGAAAAGAGTTATGTTGAAACTGAAGATCAACATACTGATGAAGTACTTGAAAGGAATCAAGTAACAAGTGAATTGTTGAACTATTTGTTAAAGATGTCAGTCAAAAAGAAGGTGTCTCAAGTTATAGAGGAGACAAAAGCAAATGCTAGTCCACATATCTATGATATGATTGCTAGTATACAAGTAGGTGTGAGTGAGTACATTGTCGCAGTCAGAGAGTTGGAAAATAATTTGTTTTTTGAAAGTAAAACTAAAGATGAAGAGCAACAATTGGATATTGCAGAGGGAGATGCTTACATAAACATATAGGAAGTATGGGTGGCAACAATATCTAGAGCAATATTAAGAGCAAAAACAGTAGGAAGTAGCCAACAACTTGAAGATAAGAATACCGAGTTGAGACAGAGAATAGATCTTATGCAATTTGTTATTGCTAAGATGATTAAAAGTAGGCTTGATAATCCTGATGAAAGTGAATTTGTTGTGAATCAACAGTGGAGAAGGTATTTAAATGCCTTAAGTATATTTTGGAAGATATATGGTGAAATGGAGGAAGGTGAGAGTTTACTAACTCTCACATGTGGAAGAGTTTTGCAACAGGTAATTAAGGGACAAGATATGTTTCACAACATGTGCAAATGGATGTTGAATAATGAAGCTAAATTGCCTCAAGAGAATGGAATCTTATTTCATTTGTTAAAAGAAAGTGCAAAAGGAGGGACTGTCTTGGAAGGTAGTAAAATAACTAAAAGCAGATTTGAAGATTTTAAAGAGGGCAATAGTAATTCTATTGCAGAACATTATTGGAAGAGTCAACTCGTGCAAGAAAGTATTGTCGAGTTGATAGAGACAAGATTGAATGAGATCTGTGATTTGTTTATGAAAGAACATACTCGGGTACAAATGAGCAGTAGATCTTTACAAAAAGATAGGTTGGTCATTGAGATAGACTACTAGTAGAAATTAATGCAGTTTTCTAAGGAAAGATGCAACATAATACGCAAAACAACCTGCCGTGGAGTTGAATTGCAACATAAGACTTGGAAGCCTGGAAGGTTAAAGCCAAGAATGAGATATGATGAAAGCAAAGCTTATGGACAATTACAAAACAAAGTTTGGGATCCAGGCAAGAGGAGGACTGAAGACACATGACCAGGAGGTCATGATTTCTTTCTACCTTGGGAGTCTGATGCAGGGGCATCCTGCTCTCAATTTAAAGTCTAAAGTTGATCAGACCATGAGGTCTTGACATTAGCCCAATAAAGGGTCGATTATAATCTCCTTGTAAATTTTTGAGTTCTTTTCATAGTTGGTCAATATAGTTTTGGAATAGTAATTCTATTGCAGAACATTATTGGAAGAGTCAACTCGTGCAAGAAAGTATTGTCGAGTTGATAGAGACAAGATTGAATGAGATCTGTGATTTGTTTATGAAAGAACATACTCGGGTACAAATGAGTAGTAGATCTTTGCAAAAAGATAGGTTGGTCATTGAGATAGACTACTAGTAGAAATTAATGCAGTTTTCTAAGGAAAGATGCAACATAATACGCAAAACAACCTGCCGTGGAGTTGAATTGCAACATAAGACTTGGAAGCCTGGAAGGTTAAAGCCAAGAATGAGATATGATGAAAGCAAAGCTTATGGACAATTACAAAACAAAGTTTGGGATCCAGGCAAGAGGAGGACTGAAGACACATGACCAGGAGGTCATGATTTCTTTCTACCTTGGGAGTCTGATGCAGGGGCATCCTGCTCTCAATTTAAAGTCTAAAGTTGATCAGACCATGAGGTCTTGACATTAGCCCAATAAAGGGTCGATTATAATCTCCTTGTAAATTTTTGAGTTCTTTTCATAGTTGGTCAATATAGTTTTAGAATGTTCTAAATTGTGATAGGTGTCAGTCAAGTATTAGTTATTTAATCTAAATGATGAAGTGTCAAGTGGAGTAGTGACTTATTGTAGCAACCTCTCAAATGGGGGCAGTATTCGATGGAGATAAGAATATCTCAGTCATGAGTCATTAGAAAGATAGGAGCTAAACATTTATTTTTAGAAATCAGTTGCAAGTATTTAGGATTTGGTTACTTAAGTCTACGAAACGGTTCAGGGATGAGGGGAATCAGTTTCAATGAGCTGGAAGCTCAACTTTGTGGGTATGAATGTAAGCCTAAGAGCGTGGAAAAGGAGGAGATGGCTGAACAGAGAATAGGAGGCCACAGAAGGAGTAGATATGAATGAGGCAGATTCACCATTTATGTGTGTGTAGTTATGCATCTTTGTGGATGCTAATTCAATGGTGAACATTAGTTAGTTGTGTGATTGGTTAACTCTGTACATGAAATCCTGACGAGCATATAATCCTTTTATGTGTGTAAAGAGATCAAAAGAATTATGTATTTTCCTGTTTGATAGAAGGTAAATCGATATCACCTGCAGGCTAGGCATTTGGAGTCTAGTAGAGGAAGACATCGTTCAAATAACTAAATGATGACAGAGGGATTGATTGCGTTGAAAGTTTGAAGATATTTGGGAAGTTTGCAATGGAAAACAAGTGAGATCTGTAAACCTAGGTTGAAGAACGACACCCTAGTTGAAGAATTTGTGAAATCACGGGTTGTTAATAAAATTATGAGCTGGTGAAATCGCCTTTGTTCTTAGAGGAATCATCCTCTATTTTAGAAGGGAGTTAAATCATTCTCTGTTTAAAGACAATCGTGACCCAGGGCGTGAACAAATTCTGAGGTGAAATTACTGTAGGAGAATGCGTTGAAAGGTATGGACAGCTCATGAGAATTGTTGATTTCTTGTTTAAGAATTCAATCTGGGATGAAATTGCTTGTATTGAAACCATAGAACATATAGTGAACACACCCATCTTGGAATTGTTGTGGATAGTGCCAATTGTGAAGTATTGGGATTAAAATTTGTAGTAAGGGTCGATGGTAATACGCCCAGCTGTGGGAGTTTCCTACAATTTGTTGGAAGTTGGACTCTTGTATTCAAGAACCTGGGATTTATTGCAGGTCTTTAAGGAAGTCTGCATTATTTTTGGTATCAGAGCAAGAGAAGAGAGTAAGTTTACTCTGGTGAAGAGAGAAAGAACACAAGAACAAGAGAGTCTTCTGTGAAGGTGAGAAGACAGACCGGTAGCAGTCTGTAAAGAAGAGGAGCTTTGCATGCAAGAGGAGAAGAGGCTTGTAGCTTGAGCAGTGAGGTCTCTGACATAGATATCTACTTTGGGAGGAGTGTATGCATGCAAGCGGTAGCAACAGTGAGTAAGGATATCTCAACAAGAGGATCATGGTCTTTGAAGACAATGATGAAGGAAACTAGTGAGGGTTTCTAAGAAGGGGTGAAGTGTGGCCAGGGACCTAGTATTTCAACTGAGGATTGAAGTACAAGAGGACAGTTATGTTCTTATGCAAATGAGTTGTGGGAGAAATCCTAGAAGAAGCATAGAAAAGTGCTCAAGAAGGTTCTAGATAAAGGACCAGTACTTTCCAAAAGACTAAGTACATAGAAGACTTGGTGAGGTAAGTTGTAGCAGGGATAACTGTTACTGCAGAGGCTAGTGCAACTCATGGAGTGTGAAAGCAACTCAAGAAGATGACCGGTAGCAGTCTGTAAGAGTCATAGTAGAGGTTCAGGAGGTAGCCACAAAGAAAGGAAAGAAAATGCCAAGGCAAATGGCATATGGAGGCAGTTGAGTGATGAAGATTATGAGAGGGAGAAGGATGAGATGGTAGTCCATCTTGAAGTAATGATGGAGCTGTTACAGAAGAATGGGGAAGACCAGAGGTGTGGTTTTCTTGTGAAAAGAAAGCTGAAGTGGGATAAGCTAAAAAGGAGAAGAGAGCAACCGATGAATGCTCAGTATGAAGAAGAGAAACTCAAGGCAAGAGAGTGTCCGAGGAAAGTCTTGAAGACTAAAGCTTCAAGTGAGACCAAGAGGTCTCAATGTTTTGAAACTGAAATTTTGTGTGTGCTTGCAGGGACAATGAATGAGGAAATACAATTTGATAACATTGTCATAAAGAATGAAGGAGATATGCATAATTTTAATTATGTTCAAAAAGAAGATGGAACAGTTGGGTCTCATTCAAATGCACATGCACAACTGAGTGAAAGTGTTTCTTTTCAGTATATAGTAAAACTGAAAGCAGAGAGAGTTTGGCTTATGATGATGGCCAAGAACAAGGAAGAAGTAAAGGAGGACATCAAGCATTCTGATGTTTTGCCCGGGGAAGCTGAGAAGAAAGGCATTGAAGACATTCTGAGTCTTGTAGAAGACTTGGAACAACGAGAGGGAAATTTGATGACTGAGACCATTGGGTCTTGTGATTTTGAGATTGACAATTTGAGTGTGTTTGCAGGTATTGCAGAAGGCAATCCATCTCTTGAAGTTGTCTTGAGTGAAGTCGAAAGTTGTCAAGCAAGGTATGATGAAGAATGTGATTCAAAAGAAGACAGTGATGATTTGTTGCAGCAGAAGGAATTCATAAATTCCTTATTTAATAAAGGGAGTAACTTCAATGTAGATGAAGTAGTTATGCTTCATGAGATGAAACTTGTTCTTGATGAGGACAAAGAGTATTTGGCTTATCTAAATGGCCAGGAGAAGATTGTTGGACAAACACCTAGAGCTGTCATAGTGATGGGGGATTAGAATTCTATTCTGATAGAGGATGAAGAAATAGTGTCACAGAATGATTGGCTTGGTGACAAAGAAGAAGGAAATAATGAAGATAAAGGTGAGGCATATATGTCTCAAGCTAAAGAAGAGCCAGTCTTAGGGCTGAAGGCAACTGACTTGGTTGCTAAAATCAGTCAAGGAGTTGAAGGACATTCACTGAAGGTTGTCAAGAAGGAAAATAAAAAGAGTTTATGGTGAAACTGAAGATCAACTTACTGATGAAGTACTTGAAAGGAATCAAGTAACAAGTGAATTGTTGAACTGTTTTTTTAAAGATGTCAGTCAGAAAGAATGAGGTGTCTCAAGTTATAGAGGAGACAAAAGCAGATGCTAGTCCACATATCTATGATATGATTGCTAGTATACAGGGAGGTGTCAGTGAGTACATTGTTGCAGTCAGAGAGTTGGAAAATAATTTTTTTTTTGAAAGTAAAATTGAAGATGAAGAGCAACAATTGGATATTACAAAGGGAGATGCTTGCATAAGCTTAAAGGAAGTATGGGTGGCAGCAATATCTACAACAATATCTAGATCAATATTAAGAGCAAAAATAGTAGGAAGTAGCCAACAACTTGAAGATAAGAATACCGAGTTGAGACAGAGAATAGATCTTATGCAATTTGTTATTGCTAAGATGATTAAAAGTAGGCTTGATAATCTCGATGAAAGTGAAATTGTTGTCAATCAACAATGGAGAAGGTATTTAAATGCCTTTAGTATATTTTGGAAGATATATGGTGAAATGGAGGAAGGTGAGAGTTTAGTAATTCTCACATGTGGAATAGTTTGGCAATAGGTAATTAAGGGACAAGATATGTTTCACAACATGTGCAAATGGATTATTGAATAATGAAGCTAAATTGCCTCAACAGAATGGAATCTTATTTCACTTGTTAAAAGAAAGTGCAAAAGGAGGGACTGTCTTGGAAGGCAGTAAAATAACTAAAAGTAGATTTGAAGATTTTAAAGAGGGCAATAGTCATTCTATTGCATAACATTATTGGAAGAGTCAACTCGTGCAAGAAAGTATTGTTGAGTTGATAGAGACAAGATTGAATGAAATCTGTGATTTGTTTATGAAAGAACAGACTTGGGTACAAACGAGCAGTAGATCTTTACAAAAAGATAGGTTGGACATTGAGATAGACTAATGGTGGAAATTAAAGCAGTTTTCTAAGGAAAGCTACATCAGAATACATAAAACAACCCACTGTGGAGTTGAAAATTATGAAGGTAAAAGCCAATGGAGCATTACAACATAAGACTTGGAAGCCTAGAAGGTTAAAGACAACAATGAGATATGATGAAAGCAAAGCTTATGGACAATTACAAAACAAAGTTTGGGATCTAGGCAAGAGGAGGATCGAAGACACATGACCAGGAGGTCATGATTTCTTTCTACCTTGGGAATCTGATGCAGGGGCATCCCGCTCTCAATTTTAAAGTCTAAAGTTGATCAGACCATGAGGTCTTGAGATTAGCCCAATAAAGGGTCGATTATAAACTCCTTGTAAATTTTCGAGTTCTTTTCATAGTTGGTCAATATAGTATTAGAAGGTTCTAAATTGTGATAGGTGTCAATGAAGTATCAGTTATTTAATCTAAACGATGAGTGTCAAGTGGAGTAGTGACTCATTGTAACAACCTCTAAAATGGGGGAAGTATCCGATGGAGATAAGAATATCTCAATCACGAGCCATTAGAAAGATAAGAGCTAAAGATTTACTTTTAGAAATCATGGCAAGTATTTAGGATTTGGTTACTTAAGTCTAGGAAATGGTTCAGGGATGAGGGGAATCAATTTCAATGAGCTGGAAGCTGAGCTTTGTGGGTATCAATGTAAGCCTACGAGCGCGGAAAAGGAGGAGATGGCCAAATAGAGAATAGGAGGCCATATAAGGAGTAGATGAAGATTTCTATGTATGTACAATTTCAATTTATGAATGAGAGGCAAATTCACCATTTATGTGTGTGTAGTTATGCATCTCTGTGGATGCTAATTCAATGGTGAACATTAGTTAGTTGTGTGAGTGGTTAACTATGTACATGAAATCCTGACGAGCAGATAATCCTTTTCTGTGTGAAAAGAGTTCAAAAGAATTATGTATTTCCCTGTTTGATAGAAGGTAAATCGATATCACCTGTAGGCTAGGGGTTTGGAGTTTGGCAAAGGACGACATCGTTCAGCTAACTAAATGATGACAGAGGGATTGATTGCGTTGAAGGTTTGAAGAGATTTGGGAAGTTTGCAAAGGAAAACAAGTGAGACCTGTAAACCTAGGTTGAAGAACGACGCCCTAGTCGAAGGATTTTGTGAAATTATGGGCTGTTAATAAACTTATGAGCTGGTGAAATCGCTTTTGTTCTTAGAGGAATCATCCTCTATTTTAGAAGGGAGTTAAATCATTCTCTGTTTAAAGAGAATCGTGACCTAGGGCGTGAACAAATTCTGAGGTGAAATTACTGTAGGAGAATGCGTTGAAAGGTATGGACAACTCATGAGAATTGTTGATTTCTTGTTTAAGAATTCAATGTGGGATGAAATTGCTTGTATTGAAACCATAGAACATACAATGAACACGCCCATCCTGGAATTGTCGTGGATAGTTCCAATCGTGAAGTATTGGAATTAAAATTTGTAGTAAGGTTCGATGGTAATACACTAGCGGTGGGAGTTTCCTACAATTTGTTGGAAGTTGGATTCTTATATTCAAGAACCTGGGATTTATTGCAAGTCTTTAAGGAAGCTTGCATTACTGAGTCCCCCAGTGCTGGACTAGTTCAACTTCCTGGTAACTAACCAAGTGCCTCCACTTAAAGAATGGCCACTCAACTCTAGGCTGAGCCCCTCAGTGTTGGACTGGTTCAACTTCCTGGTAACTGACCAGGTGCCTCCATTCAAAGAATGGCCACTCAGCTCTAGGCTGAGTCCCTCAATGCTATACTGGTACAAGTTCCTGGTAACTGACTAGGTGCCTCCATTCAAAGAATGACCACTCATTTCTAGGTTGAGTCCCACAGTGCTAGAATGGTACAAGTTCTTGCTAACTGACAAGGTGCCTCCATTCTCCAAGAGAATGGCTCTTGATGTTGCTTAGGAAAAAATCAACAGGAGCATTATCCTCCCCACACAGGTTCTATTCTTGTAAGTGACATATTGACCTCACAATTAGATTATTGTAGTAACAACCTCGTGCTTCGAAGAATCTAGGGTTAATGAGGGGAAGTACTCCTTGACATTGTTACCTGAGAAAAAAAAGTGGACCTTTTGGTTACTTCCTAAAACATAAAGTTTGGTTTATGCATAAAAAAATCCTTTAACAAAGGAAATAAATATTATAAATTTATATCTATGTCGTTATAGTTAGTTGTAGTGCTTGGAAATTTATATCTATGTCATTATAGTTATTTGTAGTGCTTGGAAATATATATCTATGTCATTATAGTTAGTTGTAGTGCTTATTATGGCAATCACCCAGATTCAAAACTTGGTGGGCATAATGTATGTGTTCATAGGAAAGGGATGGACAACAAGCTCAAAGATAAATATATCTTTGATGTTGGTTTTCTTGGTTAAGGGTTTTTAAAGTAATCATTAATGTTCAGTTTGTGTTTGTTGTTCATCAATGAGTGGATAGGGATGACAATTTTTTTCTTAAATACTTTTTAATGATCGGTATTTTAAAATATAAGATTATGGTAGAACTCAATAAAACTTGCACTTTTAAATAATATATCTAAAAAACCTAGGATATTAAAATGCACTAAACATAAAACTTTGCATAGGTACTATTGATTAGAGTTTAATTTGTGTAAGAAAATTATGAAATCTTTATACTAATGAAAAGTCTCAGATAAATCTGGTATATTTTCACTCTTGAAATTTAACTTTATTGATAAAATAGTGATATTATATTTTAGTAAATCATTCATTTGTTGTTGTTTTACAATGTTTCGTTCTTTGGGTAATATGCCATGGGAAAATAGTTGGGCAATTCCCCTCAAAATGATGAGAGCACAAAGTGAGGTCAAACAATAGGGCTTAAAGTCGTTACAACATTATACTCATTATGAAATTAACATGTTGCTTACAGGAATAGAACTTAGCTAGGGAGGATAACACTTCATACCATAATCACCGACGCTAAACCTAACAAACAATCTCTCAAGCATTACTTTTGTTATGCTACTAAATTGTATATTTTTTTATCAAACAAAAAATGCATCATTGAATAAACATAAATGACCTTAGCAGATAAGACAATAAATTATCATCGAGGTTAATTCATATATCACTGAGGGTCACGATGCCATCTCTTAAGTCAACAATGCCATCCCTTAAGTCAACACTGTTTTGATCTCTATTATAACTTATACAAATCTAATACTTCCCTTCTTATTATAACTAATTCATAATCTAATATTTTCGTTATGATATATGACATGAACCTCACTTGACATTTGTTAATGATGCTCAACTTTGCTAACAAAACCAACCTTTATTAATTTTTGTATTTCTTTTTTACAATAAAAATTTAATGGATGTTATATACAACGTTCAAAATTACCCAAAACAACCAAAGAAATAGTAAAAATTGTAAAAACTCCAAATAATAATAATACCCATGAAAGAAATAATGATACCTCTAAATAATAATAACAACGAATTGCACAACTACCTCTCACTTATAAGAGAATATTTGCCAGGAACATAGAGGTAACACTATGAAATAAGCATTTGTATCCATGTACCTGAATCATTATTATGATTTTGTATTTGTATTTATCTTAATTTCTCACACAATATTTTAGTAGACTCAATTGATGTTTATTATATTTAATGTTCAATATTTACCCAAAACAACCAAAGAATTAGTAAAAACTTAAATAATAACAATAACAATGAGTTGCATAGCCACCTTTAAAAAAATAATATATGCTAACAACTTGAATCACTATTATGATCTCCCACTTATACTTAATTCACATCCAAATATTTAGTGAAAACTCTAAATAATAATAACAATGAGTTGCATTATCCGCGAGATGTAGAACAGTTGGTGGCGGGGTATGGTTAAGACGCCCCCTAAGCTGGAAGGTCACTGGTTCTAATTTCGTCGGATACAAAAAATCCAACCATGTTAAGGGTTGGTGCGGTCCAGGCTGGGTGCGATCCCCGGGTGATTTTGACGGCTTAGATGCCCCTGGTTTGTGGTTTCTTAGCCAATGGCAACCCTGCTAGTCAGGGGGGTTCCACCACTTTGCCAACAAAAAAAATACGAGTTGCATAACCACCTCTAAGAAAAAGAAAATATGCCAACCATTGAATAGCTAATATAATCTATATTAATGGGATAACAACAATTTTCCCCTTATTGGAGATGATTGGTCCTTGAAACATAAGTTGAGCCCTTTGTACAACCTTTGTAAATTGGCATCAAGTTAGTTCTTGACCATCTATTTATTCATAAAGAACATTATTGTTATCAATTTGGTTATTTGTCTCTATTTCATATATGTTGTAAACTTTGTATTTTTAAGCTATAATAATAACAACAACAATAATGTTCTAATTTTAAGGTCGTGACCGATCAAGGCACCAAATTAATATATAAGACACTCTTGTTTATGAGATAAGGGCCTTTTATGTAGAGCGATTTCATTACTCAAGTCTATAAAGGTGTACATACCCTACCTTCCTTTGGATTTGAACTTGTCCAAGTGTCTTGCCATGTAGTTATTCCTCCTCGAAAACGAATAGTAGACTAATTTTTGTCTTGTTTACAAACTTTCTTAGCAACAAAAATGTTAATACATTGCAAGCTTACAAATTGTGGTCCTTCTTGTTTTGACATATCTTCAAATTTTTTTTGGTATATTCTTCTTTCTACATTTATACCTACTTTATAAAGATAAGCTTCCATCATTTGCTTTTGGTGTTCAACTCAAGCTACAGGTCAATACTATGAGTAGCTTCTTTTGTCTTTTTTTATCCTAGTACAATTATTTCTTATGTTTTTAATTTGATTTTGTTCACTTTAGAGCTTTTTAAATCTTTGCGTTTGTTGTTTCTTTCATTTTAAAGCTCATGAAATCATTTTATGAATTGCTTCTTCCAATGTGTTTTCTTGGCCATCTCGCAAATGTTTTTAATTCAATTTCTATTCAACATTTTTCTTTTGTTAAGCTCTTGAAATGAAAGGTTTTTATGGTTTAATAGCTTGGAATTTTTGTCACCTTGTTTCACACTCTAAATATGGTTAAGTAATTTGAAAGTTTCATCACCCTATTAAACAATTCCTTTTGGTCATCCTTTTTTTTAAAAATCTTTCCTTATCTTAAGATCTCAACCATTCTAAGAAGCATTTCGTTAGGCCTACAACTTTTATATCTCATCACCTTCTTCTATAACTTCATCTTTAACTAACTTTATTCAATTCATTTTTTTTTATGTTTTCCTTGTGCTCTTGGCAAAGAGGCCCATCATTCTTTGTTGCTTTTATCCATCTATTTTAGAAGACATTTTAAAAATCAAAGTCAACCCACCATTTACACGTTTCACCATCAAGTTTCTTTGAAATTATATGTATATTATTTTAATTCTATAATTCACTCTTTCAAAACAATTCCATTTTCATGTCCCCAAAACAATTGTATTTTCTCTAGTTCTTAAAATGCAAGTACCAAAATGTAACATTAATTTATCATTGATGTGTTTTTACTGTTTATGGTTTATAGTTAGAAGTTTGTAAACATATATGTCTCCGTGATTTCTTCAAAATACTTAAAGTACCACTTCAATTGACGTTGGTTTTACAAGCTATTAAAATATTTAATAATGTAAGTTTCTTAGGATCGTTAATTTAAATAAATATATTTCCAATAACATTTAATATTATTCGAAATTTTGTTTTATGTCATTTCTCTTCTCTTTTATATAATTTTTTGTAATTAACATTTTTTAATATTCCAATAAGAAATTGTGCATACTTTAAGTTGACTTGTTAACTTGACACTTTTAAAAAATGATTATGAAGTGGATTTTCATAGAACAACTTTTTCACCAAATCCTCTTAAATTACTACGTACTCATCTTTTGGTGTTTACTTTTCCACTAATCCTATGACATTAGATTTGGACTTACAAATAAAGCTTGTAATCAATTTATGAGAATATATTATATTTTAGTAACTTATTTTTCATGGCAAATGGTTTGAAGAGACAACCTAAAATATATTCTTTTGTTAAGCATAATTTGAGTTATCAATCAATACATGTAACTTACTGTTTTTCTTATAATTTTACAAAGTTATATTAGAACCTTAGCTTTGAATGAGTTGAAATTCCTAGAATTTAATGCCCATTTATTTGATTTCCTTTGTAAAAGTTTGGAATATCTCCAATAAATCATGCTAAAGAAATAATAATTTGTTTAGAGAATATCATGGCAATAAAAAGACAAAGTAGTTCAGGTTGCGACTCAGGATCAATTTGCTATGTTACTATTAATAATATTTTGAGTTTACTAAAAGCAACTGTGGAATTAGAGAAAAGTTTGAATATAAATCTCGAGCATGACTATAGAGTATAGCAATGAAATCTAGTTACACAATGACTCGTGATAATCAATGTGAAATGTTCTATCTCTCCTCAATATGAGAGTATTGTCATGGTTCTCCTCCATTGTTGTGGTTGATTTGTGTTGGTTCACTTTTTATTAACTATAAATTATAACTTCCATAGATGCCTGCTTTAGGCAATCTTCTTGTCTCCTTAAAGCATTCCATTCATTGTGAAGGAACTCAAAATACACTTAATCTACTCAGGTTGATGTTCACAAGATTGCCATGAATTTCTTTGATGGGAAAAGACCCTTTGAATCACACTGACATTTGAACTTAAACACATTAAGAAAAATGATTTGAATATGCTACACAAAATATTGCTGACATGTTTAACACTCTTATAACCACAATCAAACTTATTGTTGCTAAAACCAATGAAAACCTATTTGTATATTTGTACCCCTTGATAATAAAAACATTCACTTGGTCAATTAATAAATTAATGTTCAATTTATGGATCACATCAAATTATTTAAAACCCTTGGTTGATAATTATGGATCATTGATTCACTAGATGATCAACAATGTGCTCAACTTGATCAACATAACATGGATACGGCTATTATCTATTTACAAAAATTAATAATTGAATAAGAATACTTATTTATAAAAGTCAATAATTCGATAAGACTATTTATTTATAAAATTCATTGCAAGTGATTAATCTCTAACAATGCCAGGTATCAACATTGACAATGTCTTCCACAAACTTTGCTAATGATTAAAATTGACGAATTACTCAATTGATTCTATTGATATTATTGATAATTAAAGTTTGCAGGGTCTAGGATCAAATTTGTGTCATGTCATTACAATTCTTGTATTGAAGTGCTGTCATTTTCAACTAGGTATGTACCATAATTTTAAGTTACACACCTAAGTTGATAGTAGTTTATTGCCATACCGAAACATTGTTTGCACCATCCACACATACAAATTTTTTTATGGAGTTAGTCAATAAGTGGACAAACTCATTTCTTTTTCAATGGAACTCTAAGGAAATAACTTCCCCCCTAAGGGTTTTGACATATTTTAAGATGACATATATTGTTAGAATTTGGAAAAAATAAGAACGTAAGGATGGAATTGAAAAAATGGACTTGCCAAAAGAGTTGAGTTTGTCCACTTATTAAATCACCCCTTTCCTAATTTGTACTTGTATCCAATTGCATTCCATCCATACATATTTCCCATTATTTTTTCCAAGATTTCAACCATATGCATAAATTATGAAAACATAACCTTTTCTTTAAATAGTTTGTCAACTTACACATGCTAAAAATTATTTATTATCTTTTAAAAAAACAGTGGAACTAGTATGAAGTGAAACAATGCATATATATTCTTAATAATAATAATATATTTTTAAGGTCACCGCCAAGCGAGACACCAAATTGGTGTATGAGACCCCCTTGTTTGTGGGACAAGGGACCCCCCTCTGTGCAGCGATTTAACTGCTAAAGTCTATAGAGGTGTACATACACTACCCCCCTCTGGCTTTGAACCCGTGACCTCCTAAGAGAAAACACATGCTCTTAACCATTAGGCCCACTTAAGCAAAACAAAGATTAAAACAATGGCACACAGTGTCACACACAATACATAGTGATCTACTTTGGAAATCCTTAACTAAGAAAACCAACAAAACTTAGAGCCACGTCTCTTACTCTCATTGTATATTCTTAACCATTTACAATATAATATTTATGTTTTTTCACACCATCCAAAATCCTAATCCATTAACATGGGTTAACATGGATTAAATTACAGCCCCAATCCCTTAATTGAAATTAAATTTAGTATTTTTTTAAATAACATAGATTTTTGTTTTCCTTTTTCCCAGAGCATTTCCCCAAACCTCCACCTCATAGATTGGGGCTACCCTCATGCAAAAATATAACACATAATGTGACAAACTCCATGGAAGGAACTTTTCCCTTGGGGGTTTTGACACATTGTAAGATGACCTATATTGTGAGAATTTCGAAAAAGACAATAGATTTGTCCACTTATTAACTCACTCCTTTCTTAATTTCTACTGGTATTAAATTACATTCAATATATACATATTTCCCATTATTTTTTCCAATATTTCAATTATATTTATACATTATAAAAACATAACTTTTTAGTTAAATACCTTGTCAACATACACATGCTAAAAAGTTATTTATTATTTTGATAAAAATGGTTAAGCTTTCAAATCAAAAGTCTAATTGCAATGCACAACCAACCTTCACAACCAATGACAATATACCCCTTTCCTTCCTCTACTCAAAACTTGTGATTAAGCAATATTTAAAAGTTAAAATTACCCATTACCGAATTTACTTTTTTTTTTAAATACCTAAAAAGTAGTCCATTAATAAAATTTCGCCACTAGAAAATATTTTGCATTAAAGTTAAGTTAACCAACTAATCAATGATGCACAAACCAAGTATAGTGTGCAAAACCTTGTTTTTACTTAATTATTATACCACAAAAAGCAAAAGGAGTAGTCTAATAGGTTGACGATTTCGCCCGGCGTTAGACTATTCCGTCTACCCACCCACGTCGTTAACCTTCCCGTCGGCGATCTCGTCCTCCCGAGTCCATCACATCCATCCAGCCAAGGGTCCCACATAAATCTTCTTCTAGACTACTCCCATAATGAGTGGCGATGACTTGCAAACCCGGGTTTTACTTCACATTTTTCATGCTTCTAAATAATTTAACTGATACATTTTTCATATCTTCTGAGCTCTTATATTTTCTGTTTGCAGGTTATTGAAAATGGAGTAAGCTAGCTATGGAGCAATCCTCCCTCATCGGACGGAGGAGAAGCAAAGCTAACGTTAACTTTGCTCCTCCTCCGTCCGATGAGGGAGGATTGCTCCATAGCTAGCTGAAAATCAGGCTCTCCATTTCGCAGTACATGCTAGGTACGGTAAATATGCGATTTACATCAACTGTACTTTGCATTCATTGAATGGCCAAAATTCACACATCACCATAAGTTCGTCTAACAATACTGAAACAAATAGGAGGTTTTATTCAGGCCTGTGCTGCGAAACTAGCGAGCATTTTCTCAGATGATTCAGTGGTTTTGGCGGGATATCAGCTTATTTTCAAAGCGTCTGTCCAGAATCCAACCCCACAAGGATCTCCAAAAGCTGGTGCATGAAACCTGGAGAATTGTACACGAGCATTCAGTTCGAACAAAGAAACCTGGAGCTGGTGCATGAAACCTGGAGAATTGTACACGAGCATTCAGTTCGAACAAAGAAACCTGGAGAATTGTACACGAGCTTCTTCAGTTCGAAATATGTAACGGGAAACAAAATAAATACTTGGTTATTGAACGTGTACGATGTTGTTGAAAAACAGGTATAATTCAAAATCTCCACGTTTTGTTTGCAGGAAAAATCTTACTGATGTGTTTTACTAAAATTCTCATCTAGTTATATCTTTGTTGTAAAGCTCAGGCCGAAGAAATCATCAGGTTCGCTGGTAATGAAAATAGCTCTCAACAATTGCAAACTGCCGGTTTCGACAGCCATGCTCCTTCAAAACCAATTACAGTATCGTCCACGAGCACAATCAATCAAACAGAAGAACCGTTGCCTTTGAATACTTCGAAGAACAGTACCCTTCAACAAATAGTTATTAAAAAATTACGTACTGGTATGAACGATCTTCCAAAAGTTCAGAGAAATTGTTAAATTGGTTGTAGTCAATATTGTTGGGCATTTGGGTAAAGTCAATGATAATGATTAATTCATATAATTTGTTTGGATGATTTACAGACCTTCCACTGCAGAAAGCAATCTCTGCAACGCTTTCTCCAGAATCGCAAGGAGTACAGGTACATCTTCTTGGACTATTATTGTTATTATTTTTTGTAACAATGGCGATTAGAATACAATATAAATGTTGTAAATCTGATGGGTTCTTGGATGCTGCAATCACAGAATGAATAGGGCTGCTCCTTATAACTCTCACACTGAATCCTTGCCGAAGAAGGCAGTAAATTAAGACCAGAATGCGGCCTCCTGGTAGATTATCAGCGGCACCATTTCCTTGAAAATAATTGACAGATTGGGTAATGAAAATTTTGAAGAAGTATGAAAAATGTGAAGTAAAACCTGGGTTTGCAAGTCATCGCCACTCATTATGGGAGTAGTCTAGAAGAAGATTTATGTAGGACCCTTGGCTGGATGGATGTGATGGACTCGAGAGGACGAGATCGCCGAGGGAAAGGTTAACGGCGAGGGTAGACGGAGTAGTCTAACGCCGGGCTAAATCGTCTACCCGTTAGACTACTCCAAAGCAAAATGCTCTTAGATGGAGAAGATATATTATATACATTACTAAATTAAAATTAAAATGCAAAATATTAACAAACTATAAAAAATAATTAAAAATAATGTTTATGCAAAAAAATAACATATTTAAAAAATATAATTAAAACAATATGAACTTTAGTAAACAAGGGGAATTCATCGAATTGAACAGTATTTGAAGATAGCAGGTTGTGTATGATATGGAGGAGGTACTACCATTTGATCAGGCAACAAACAAAACCCGTTTTAGGTTTATAGAATTGGCAACAAGCAAAATGTTAAATAACCTAGCACGCTTTCAATGTGGACAATGATGAGTAACATTGTTTATGTTGACAATGATGAGTAAACATTGTTTAGCTTCTTGTAGTATACATCAGTATGTATGTCAACCACATCTAGCCTCTTTCCATTGTTGCCTTTGTTTCTAGTATTTTTTTTTCACAACTAGGGAAACCTGCATCTGTACACATCTGTACACAGTGGAGCTAATGTTGGTGTAGATCATTGGACTAGTTGAGTAGCAGTAAACTTGGGCCGAGGCCAGCCTATATATCTAACATTGTTGATTGTCTGGATATCCAGGCTTTATTAATTTTATAATATATGACGATAAGCCAATACACCACCAGGACAGGTTGGGGTGTGAATTCTGCCTCATTGATTGTTTGTCAATAATTACCACATTATCCAATTCTTGATATACCATATGCGCTGTATGTTTTTCTCCTTCACATAACACAAAAAAGCATGGTATGTCTGATTGTTATGTCCAATTAGTGTTTCTTGTGATTTAAGCTTGAAAGCCCATGATTGAGATTTAGTGTTTCTTCATCATTCAAGCTTGCAAGCAGTCTTGAAATTTGGCTGTTACCTTCCTGTCATGGCTACTTTTAAATGTATTTATAAGCAGACTTTTATAGAATGTATCGAAGAACTGACTCTCTTTATTAAAATGAAAATTTGGCATTCAACTCTTTTTCCAGAATTATTATGGGTGATTATTGTGAGTAGGCCACTGTTGATGCGAATATTGTGCTCTTCTTCTTAGTTGTGTTGTTTCTCCAATCTCTTGTTGGAGAGTTGTAGCATAAGTAGCTGAACGATTTTATGTTTTTAACTCTTCATGGTATGACGGTTTTGTGCTTGCTTTAATATGATGTTTTCTTACAACAATTTTGTTTCCAGAGGCAATGTAGTGGTCAAATATTCTTTCAAGCAGTTTGTTGAGGGGCAGCATTCACAGCTAAACTTCCTACAAAAATTAACTTTAAGGCCATACATAACAGTCATATTCCAAGCCTGCTTGCAAGTTAAATTCATTCTAGTCGAGGGATATCATCAGTATCTTGATTCTATTCTGCAAAAATCCTGGTTATTGAGCAAAGCTTCTCTTACATAAGCGAGATGATTTATCTGAAGTGAATGAAATCTAACCTACCTCTTGGGTACTAAACAACATGATTTCTCTGAAGCGAATAGAGTTTATATTTACCAAAGGATGATGTAATAATCCAGTGCCTGAAATACCTCGTCTCAATCAGAGAGATTTGAATAATTTCAAGCATACAACCATCATATCCAGAAGAGAATACAATATTAAACATCAGATGGAAATAAGGACGACTAAAAGTAATCCAATGATAAATAGCTCAAACCCAATAAGGGAGGGGATTGTACGACACAACGATAAGATAAAGCACTTGAAAGTTTAGACGTTGAGGGGCAACGGGTTATACATTTGACACAACAGGGAAAAACACACCCAAACCGCTGGGAAGTGGTTACGCAAGAGGGTAGTCAAAGTAAATGTATTCTGTCATTCAATCCTAACACACACACAACATATGTGCTTATTGGCATATGTCAAGATTTGTCCAGAGAAAAGATTTGGCTATAAAGAGACAGATGTCGGTTAGAGAACTTCAGTGAAAAGAACCAAAAGGTGAGTTTAAGAGGAAACCCAGAAGACTCGTTCATATAGAGGAAGGTTCTAAGTTTGCCACTTGTACACTTTAATCATAGGCTTATTTGTAACTTTGAGCTTGTGAAGCTTGATGCTCAAATATAACTCCATGCCACCCAAATTCTCACCATTGCTTAGGAGGTCTGCATAGACTCTTGAACCCATACCACTTGCAGGCTACATAAGTTATCCCACTGCTCTGGCATGTCAATTTGTTTGGCTCAAGAAAAACATAAGCTATCTCATCAATCATTCCACATCATGCATCACAAAATTTGTAATTGGCACATATCCTGCATCCTTCATTTGGCCAGATAAAGTTTCCAACATTCCATAGATTTGTTTGGACTGTGGGTGTGATTTGTCTCCTGCAAGAAATGAATGAAAACTATATTAATCTCAATCAAACTGCATCCAGATGTCTTTTTCAATCCTGTGTTTTTCATCTTTGTTCTCACCTTTGCTACTTCATACCACCTTCCAGCTGCAGCATATGTATTTGACAACAGCACATAATATCCAGCATTGTTGGGTTCTAAATCAAAAAGGATTTCTGCCACATACTCTGCTAGCTCAATATTGCAGTGAATTCTGCAGGCACCAAGAAAAGTACCCCATACAAATGCGTTAGGATGCATTAGCATATTTTTTATAAAGTCTCTCGCCTCAACCAGGCATCCGGCTCGACCAAGAAGATCAACCATGCATGCGTTGTGCTCCAACATTAGCACAATTTCATAATCTTGACTGATGCAATTAAAATACTGCAAGCCATCATCCACTAATCCTGAATGACTACATGCAGATAAAACAGAAATGAAGGTGATCCCGTTTGGCTTCATGCCTGTCTGTTGCATCTGAGAAAAAAGTCTAAGAGCATCCTCACCATACCCATGCATTCCATACCCTGCAATCATAGCGCTATATGCAACCACAGTTCTTGTAGGCATTTGGTCAAATAATTGCCGAGCAATGCCCACATTCCCACATTTGGCATACATGTCTACAAGGGCTGTTTCAACAGAAGCATCCAACTCGAGACCACTTTTAATCACATAATTATGGATCCGCATGCTTTGTTGCAAAGCTCCTGATTGGGCACATGCCGAGAGTACACTCACCATTGTTTCGGGTTTCGGAGTCAGGTTTCACAACTACAAGTTGCATTTGATTAAAACTTTCCTAGGCCTCATTGGCATGTCCATTTTGGGCATGTCCAGAAATCATTGCATTCCATGAGACCACGTCTTTCTTATACATTCCATCAAATATTTGACGCGCAATGTCTATTCTCTTACATTTAGCATACATGTCTATTAGGGAATTGCTCACAAAGATATTGGAATACAGCTCACTCTGCATTATGAAATCATGGATTCACTTACCCTGTTCCAGATCTTCTACATGGGCACATGCCGACAGCACGCTCACAATGATGACTGAATCCGGTGCCATGCCTGCGAGTTGCATTTGATGAAACAAAACCAACGCCTCGTTAAAATATCCAATTTGGGCATAAGCAGAAATGATTGTATTCCATGACACGACACTCCTATGAGGCATTCTGTCAAACACAACCTGGGCATCGTTTGGACTCCCACATTTTGCATACATGTTGTTATTACTCCAGGAGTCTTTCCCTGACTATAAAGGGAATGAGCCAGGTAACTTAGAGAGATCAATAATGTATGAGAGAAAGGATCAAGTCGGATGACTTGATATGCTCACATCCACAAAGGATCTAGTCGGATGACTTGATATGCTCACATCCACATTATTGATCTCTCTAAGTTACCAGGCTCATTCCCTTTACAGTCAGGGAAAGATTCCTGGAGTGATAACAAATAGGCGTCGTTGCTGGGGAGAGGAGATTGAAGCTCAGCTTCCTTGGGACACGACATAGATCCAGCTTTGATGATAGACAAAGCCTGGACATTTTATTGGTTGAAATTTTCTATCTGGTTACTCCATAGAAGAACTGTGGCTCCGAGAAGATCGTCAGAAGAGGAAGAGCTCTACAAAGGCAAACTTCCGGAGCAGCAAGGACATCTAGATCAGGTATCTCAAGAGGTACTGCTTCTTTATCTGTACCTAGAACACCTTCCATTAAGTCTACTTCTGTTGAAACTTCTTCTTCTCAGAAAATTGTAATTGAATCAGAGAATCCAAAGGGTGATGAGCCTTCATTAGATTCTGCTGTTATAAATCATTTTCCTGAGAATTTTTCTGCACATAGTTTAGGGAAATAAGTTGAACCATCTGCCCCTGAAGAGGACTGCTCCTTTTCTCTGAAATCTTTGCAAACAGAACCAGAAAATACTCTACTCTTTTACTCATACCAGTTTGCCTATAGTAGAGTCTGTTCTCCAAGATTTGTTTGTAGAAGGAGAAGAAAATCTGGCCCTGTTGCTAGGGCAGATTTACAAAGTTTTCTATTTCCCTGATCCATCCGAGTTTAATAAGATTCCATTGGGGAGGATCCAATTGACAGAAGATGAAGTAGCTGAATTTCAAATCCAGGTATCAGTTCATTAGTCTGCTTCATGAACTGTTGTATTTCTTTATCAGCTCTTTCATGTTGTTTCCTTTGCATATAAAGAGAATCATTTTCTGTTTTGTATATTCAGAAAATCATCATCCTTCCTGTATATATCCATCTTTAAAAAAAGAAGATCTGCATACTGCTTGTATTATAGATATAGATTCGGTAGCTGTACCTCAGCCCATTCATAAAAATGATCATTGTATTCAAATCTTCCTTGAATCTGATCAGCCATGTAACCTTACAGAGGTCAGCACTGATTCAAACCCTGTCCATAGCTCAGTACCTTTTTGCATTACTGCTGAACCTTGTCATGAACTTGTTAACTCTCATAATCAGCACACTGCTTTTCAAATTAAGATCAGGATGAAGATGTTCAAGCCTTTAAGGCTGCCCCGTTTCCTTCATCCTTACCCTCTTGACTACTATGAATATCTTCCTCAGTTTTCTGGAGAGAATCAAATTTCAGCTCAGAGGCACTTGGAATCCTTTGAAGATTTTGTTGAGCAATTTGAGATTATTCATGAAGATGTGATCATGAGATTTTTCTCCTAGTTTTTGATCAGAGATGCTGCTAAATGGTTTAAAGGTCTGAGAGCTGATTCTATTGGTTCTTGGATCGCGGGCAGAATACAAATCACTAGATTCATACCTTGCTGATTTTTATGCTTTGAAGAGAGGGCAGAATGAAGCTTTGCCTGTTTTCAATCGAAAGTTTTATCACATGTATCATGACATTCCTTTAGAGATCCGGCCTACAGAAACTGCTGCCATGATATATTATGTTATGGCTCAGCATTCAGATTTAGTCTTTCTCTTGTTAGAAAGGAGGTCTTCATCCTTAAGAAGCTTGTTTGAAGATGCTCGAGAGGTGGAGGAGAACATCCATGCTTCCAGGAAGATCAGAGAGTGGGTTTACTCTGAAAATATGCAAGCACATAAGCAAGTAGAATGTCAGCAGACAGCAAGTCAGTATGTTTCAGAATTTGAGCAGGAAGGTAATGAATGTGAACCAGTTTTGGAACAGCCAAGAACATGTGAGTTTATTTCAGATTCAGGTCAGAATTTTTCAGTATTTTCTGAGTACTATAGAGAGTCGAGACAGGTATGTATGTGAAGTTTATGATCAGTTTGTAAACCAAGTTGAGCCTATGGTAACCAATGATTTCATTGACAACTATATGTTCCTAGCTGATCATAATCCTTGTCATTTAAACATTGCTCTATTATTTTCTGGGTACTTTTCTGAAGAGGAAGTTGCACTGATTGATGATCAAGATCTAATTATAAGAGAACTAGAAGATGATCAGTCTTCCAGCAGAGGAAAACCCATAGCTGAGCAAGAGGCTGCCATAGATGTACAGTTGTTTCCCGAGGATCAGTATGTTTCTGATCTTTGTTTCAAAGACCCGGTCGGTGGCAGCCTTCATGAAAGTCTATATTTCAGAGAACTTGAAATTTTCAGATTTCTCCAGCTCGCTCATGTTTTCAGGTGAGCATGATTTCCGGAAAGAATTCTTATTACTGTTGTTACATTTCAAACTTCATTTGTTGATCAGTGACAGAGACAAGGTTTCTTCAGTTTTAAAGTTGCTTGGATTGCTGTTATGGAAGTCAGCATTTACCTAACCAAATTGCAGAGTTGGTTAGAGTAGAGTAGGGTGGGAAATAAGCTCGCTGTCCAAGCATTTTTCTTTTCCAGTTTGCAGCAGAAATAACAGTTAGCTTGTGTGAATAAAGGCAGATTTTGAAGGTATACAAAGATCAATTGCACAGGTCTTGAGACTGGTTTCACAGGCCAGATGACTCCATAGCCCAACAGATAAGGCGACTGAAACTACTAGGTTCTTGGAGCCTCACAGGGAGGTCTCCATCCCAGTTGGAGCCAGATGTTAGCGACCAAAATAAAATGGACTTTTGAGAGCGTTTTTATCTCTCTTTGTTTCACTTATTGCCTTTTCAGCCTTTTGGCCCGTGTCTTAACCTCCACTTCTTCATTCAGCTCTAAGCCACGAGCATTCTAAGCTTAAGCTAAAACCCGAGTCATAACAAAGAACATATACCTAAGCCATGTGTCAAGCTACAGGCTATATCATATAACGCACAGTTACCAGTGAGCCAAGTCGACAGGTCGAATGAAGCCATAAATCAAGCCGTGAGTTAAGGCGTAAATCAAGTTACTTCTTTCCATATCCAATCGGTTGCAGCAATTGAAGTTTATTGCATCCACCGCCCAACTCCTTCTGCAGCTTGTACTCATCATTTTCAGGAAATTAACAGACTAGTCCTTAAGCACTCTGCAGTGTATCATGGAGGTGCTTTTGAATAACCTCTTCTTACCAGGTTTGCACAGCATGTTTTGAATAGCTGAGAACGGTTCTGGTTGGCCTTCTACAGGAAGTCTTTCAAAAGATGCAACAGAAGTAACAGAAGTTATATTGTTTGGGAATCGTGGGTGACAAAAAAAAATGGTAAGAAACAACGACAGGACTAAAGATCCGAGCCTTCATCTTGCAGAGATCAAATCCAGAGGTTTCTGTCAAAGACACTCTCATTCCAGAACCTGATCAGGCTACTAAAGCCTCAGAAGATCCGCCCTAAAAGCTTTGGAAGCAAAAAGACAATTAATTTTTGCGAATTTTGAATATTTTTGTAAACAGGCTTTTGGTGGCTTAGGCGAACATTTCGACTGTTCATTAGCCATTGAAAGTGGAGCTTTTGGTGGCTAATATGATTAAATTTTGCCTCTCTTAGCCACCAAAAGTGCAGAACAGGGAAGAGAGGTCTTCTTCTTTGCACAGGTCCGAGATTTACTCACCCAGATGACTCGAAGATGGTTTGTAATGATGAATAATAATTAAAGTCATCATTTTTGGGAGTTTGTTTCAATCTTCAAGGTGCCAACAAAGAGAAGAAGATCAAATTGGTTGTCTAATTTTGGGTAAAAACCGTCTTGTGCCAAAGGTAACAGTTTTTGACTTATCCATCAGCCTTGGAAGGCTTTCTGCAGCTGTTGAAGATTTGAAGAAGCAGAAGATCATTTGAGATAAGGGTTTGACCTATTTTATAGAATCTCTCCTATTTTCTTGTACTAGCCTTTGACTTACTATTTCAAGTAAATCTGATCCAACTTTTCAGGATCTAGATTTCTCATGTAAAGGCTATAAAGCCACAGACTATTGATGAACCAAGGGGTCGATTTTGAGTTCTACTATGCTGCTACTGTAAACAGAGACCTTTTCTTAATATATGAAACTTGCAAGCTTCTTTCGTTGATGTTATCAGATTTCTTCTTTCTTATCTATTTATGCTTATGAGTTGAATGTAATTCTATGCCTATGCTTATATAATCCATAGGTGACTGTCATCTCACTATCTGATTATTTGGCAAAGGATCATAAGTTGTCATACTAATTTCTAAACCCATCATACTTATTGTTTTATATATGTGTGATCTGGTTTAGGTGATTAGTTCCTGTTCCATTTGATACACAACCTGTCTGATTTCATCTCTCGAAGGCCTTGTAGTGTTTGATATCCCTGGACAGTCTTGAATACACAGTCCAGTTAGTTAGATATTCATCTTGATCCAACCCCACTCATTATTGAGTGAACCATTACAAGAATAGTTAAGTTACCAGGCATCTTTGAGATTCAACCTAGAAGAATTTCCTGGAGTGATAACACATGTCAATGAGGCTATGAATCACCTTGCCTTGCTGCAAAGCTCCCAAATCAGCACACACAGACAGCAAGTTCACCATTGTAACTGAATTAGGATTCACACCTACAAGCCTCATCTCATCAAAAAGTGCCAAGGCATCATGTCCATGCCCATTCTGTGCATATCCAGCAATCATTGCAGTCCACGAGATCACATTTTTCTAAGGCATATACTCAAACACTCGCCCTCCATCACACATATTCCCACATTTGGCATACATCGTAACAAGCGAATTTCCTGCAGAAACATCGGACTGAAATCCATGTCTAATCGCACAACCATGAACACACATTCCCTGTTGCCGAGCTCCCAAATCACCACACGCCTGCAGTAGACTGACCATAATAACCGAATCAGGCAATACGCTGCATTTGATTAGAAAACAACAAGGTCTCATTGGCATACCCATTCTGTGCATACCCTGCAATCATTGCACTCCAGGAGAATATATCTCTTCCAGACATTTTGTCAAACACGCGGCGTGCATCCTCTAAACTCCCACATTTTGTATACATATCTATCATTGTAGTTCCAACAACGATATTCCCCTGTAACCCAATTTGGTTAATCTGATAATGAATCTTCTTGCCTTCTTGCAGAGCTGATAGGTTTGCACATGCCTTCAGCACAAGGGGAAACGTGAAATTGTCTGGTTCTGTGCCTTCGTCTTGCATTTGGTGATAACTTGCAAGAGTTTTATCCCATAGCTCACTTCGGTTATATGCTTTAATCATCACATTCTATAAAAAAGCATCTCGGTTTGGTATTTTGTCAAACACAAAGCGTGCGTTCTCCAGAGTGTCAAGATTGGCATACAGGCTGATGAATTTGGCACTTAAAAACACGTTCTGGTCATGTCCAGTTATGATCATGTGGGCATGGACTTGCTTGAGTGAATGGCTGTTTGTGCAGAGCTGCAAGAGACGAACACAGCCATTGGTAGTGACATTTGAATGGATTGATTGGTGTTGCACTCCAGGAAAGAATTTGATAATGATATGGGTGAGTTTGAATTTGAAATTACCAGGTAATTGCAGATATGGCATTGGAACACATGGTGTAAGAATTACTTTGGAGTCTGTACGCTATTCCGAGATGCCACGCTTAGCAAGCAAGCACCGTTGTGTTGTGTTAGTAGAGGGTTATATCTATGTTTTTTCTGACTTTCAGTGTGTTGGTCATTGAACTTACTTTCCCAAAACTTACTCTTTTTGTGTTGATTGGTGTTGCACTCCAAAAAAGAATTTGATAATGATATGGGTGAGTTTGAATTTGAAATAACCAAATGGAGGTAATTGTAGATATGGCATTGGTGTAAGAATTACTTTGGAGTTTCTAAGTTATTCCGAGATGCCATGCTTAGCAAGCAAGTACCGTTGACTCCATTGGGACTCTCTATAAGCTATTCCGAGAGTAGATGTCATGCTTAGCAAGCAAACACCAACACCGTTGTGTTGTGCTGTGTTAGTAGAAGGTCATATCTATGTTTTTTTTCACACTAAAGTGTTGGACATTGAACTTACTTTTTGTCTCAAGGCCCTACCAGAATTGAACATTGGTGTGTTGGATAACATACTTCGGTACTCACGGGTACACTGTCCCCATTGAGACTCTCTCTGTTCATCCCATATTGACATTTTACTGCTATTTTTATTTTTATAATTGACATTTTACTGCTATAGGGTTTTCCTTAAATCATATGAAGGGAAACTAATATTTGAAATTTGAAATTCGGAAAAGAGCCATTTTGGATTGAAGGAATTGTATATCTTAATTATTAAGATTGCAAAATTAAGGTGAATTTATTTATGCATTAAAAACAACATTTTTAACAATCCAAAATTGCAATTTTAGTAAAGATAATATGACAAGATTGCGATGATGACAAACTAAAAATATATATAAAGCATACAACCTTTAGTTGCCTTCTTAAATTATTGTACGTAGGAGTTGGTGTCACCTTTCTTTATGCAAACGCATCCTAGAGTCATTGGCCATTCTATATTACCCAAAAATAATTCCATTTTATTTATGAGGTTCTCATGGCAAGTAGTGTTACTAAGTAGGTTGTTCGAAAAATCCATAGTAGTCATTTTTATTTGCTGACATTTCAAATCCAAATATGGATCCATCATTCGAACAATAAGTTTAATTTTGGTTTGGTTTGGCTAAGAGATTGTTGGTAGGACTTCACATGGCAATTGGGAATTGGTGGAGTGGACCCAGTTGATAGAGCCAACTTTGCTGATTAGACTTCAAGAAGGTTTAGGTCCTATAAAAAAAGCAATTGATTCCAATGGTTGCAACTTTTAGTGGCTCGTGAGCCTAGTGGTAGTCCAAAATTTAGTGATAGCTCAAAGAGGGGGAGGTGATGTTGAGGTTGTTGTGGGTAAAGAATTTAGGTGAAGTGCTCAGGAACAAATATTGGGGAATTGTAGGCCTGTAGATATTCAAACATTAATATTATAGTGATGTGAACGTTGAAGCGTTCGTTTGTTGTAAACAAGTTTGTTCTATTAAGGGAAGCATTGGCTCATTAGACCCTGATAGATGTATAATTGTCATTGTCATATCAATAAGAGCATGTGGATTGAGGAACAAAACTAATAAGCCTAGTAATGTAAGAATGTTGTGAAGGCGATAAAGGACAAAGCTACTCACCCTATCAAGTGACGTTGATAAGCTTAGACCCTCAGATATATGTATGATTGTCATTCTCGTATCAATAAGAGCATGTGGATTGATGAACAAAGCTAACAAGCATGTTAATGTAACAATGTTGTGAAGGTGATAAAAGACAAAGCTACTAACCCTATAAAGTGATGTTGATAAGACTTAAGAACTTATTTACTGAAGACATTGTGTCATTAATATTCTTGATAACTTGTGTCGATGATTTTCTTGATAACTTGCCATTGAGGTTAATGTTTTATTAATGCACTAAACATTTTGGATGAGGTTGATAGTGAATAAAACATACGATATTAATTTTATATAATGTGTGTAGAACCTAAAACTTACATAGCAAATTCCCCACAGCATTAATATCATAGTGGTGCGCATATATTGTTTACCATGTTTCAATAAGGAGATAGTTTTCTTCTCTTGTGTACTCTATTTTGTAGGCCCAAGGTCGCCTTGCATCAAGTAGTTATAGAGAAGAAAGAACATGTGGTGAAGATAACTCCACCAAAGGAGGACATTGGGTAGAGTTGTCCAAGGAGAGATCCAATGCCAATGTTGGAACTAGGTAGAGGTTGTGCATATTTGCAAAGTGAGTTATAGGAAAGATGAAGAGTATGGCACATAAAGCAATGAATGTGAATTGGGGTAGGAGGTAGAAGGAATGAGGGCATTACAAATATACTGAGAGGCATAACATAAAGGTTAGATGCAATGGAAGCCTCTTTGAGGAGGAGAATTACCACTACATAAAATTATGACATTGAAGACAACAAAGGTTAATGAATAGAAGAAGAAGAAATGATATCAGAAGGAGGTCACTACGTTGAGTGATAATCGAATAGTTTATAAGGCACACTATTTACTAAGGTTTAGCAAATTGGGTAGCAAGCTGAGTAGACTTGACTATGAGAAAAACTCCATGATCAAGTGCACTTGAGCTAGATGAGTCTTGGGATGGGTGAACTTCCTTGCAAATCTTGGTTACCAAGTGCAAAATCTGAAGGTGATGGTTGACATTGTATGATTCATTTCATTGGAATCAATCCCACTTTCTTCACCCCTATGAGCATCCCCTAATGTAATGAGTGTTAACTGGACTATTCAAAATCATGGAAAATTGGTCATTATAACTTAATGGTGTTCATGGGAAGTGGTATTAGATGGATGACTTTAAATACACAATCATATATACAAAATGATATATCATAATGTTGGATTGTAGAAGCCCCCTTCATTGTTAAAACGAAGAGTATGGAGCTCTAATTGAATAGTTCGTGAATCATAAGGCACAATACTTGTTAGGATAACAAGTTAAATGAAATTTAATATGGAGAAAACTTCCATGGTTAAACATGCTTGAGATAGAGGAGCCTTGGGATGGGTGACCTTTCTAGTAAGTCCTTGTTACTAAGTGCAAGTCCTAGAGGCGATGATTGATACGATGTGATTTATTGCACTAGTCTCAATTTGACTTTTTTACTTGATGCAATAAGTGTGAGGTGGACTTTTCAAACTTATGGGAATTTGGTCATCAATTAATGGGATTCATGGGAAAAGGCCATAGATAAATGACTTTGAACACACTATTACTCCATAGTTAATCCATTAAAAATACGTCTCATATTGTTGCACTGCTAAGCCCCCTCATTGTTAAGATAATAAGGGTTATTTCAAGTTTCAAAGGAAAAATTGGAATGGATTCCCTAATGTATTCAATGAACCTAAATCGGGATATGTTGAATAATTGATAGGTGATATGGAGAAACGATTCAAGTATGAAGGAAATGCTCGAAGTTCAAAGGACATGCTTCCTTATGGCTGAATAAGCTGTAGTTAGATTGACAATGATAGAAAAATGAAAGTTCAAAAATTGGCACAAAATGATGGCCATGCTGAAATGTAATGTTTTTCCCTTGATTTTGAATTGAATCTGTTACGTAGATTGAATGAAACAAAGGGAGATGCTAGTCAAATATTATATGGAATAATTTTATAGATTGTCTATAAGGTTGAGAAAACTCTACAAGAGTCTTGGATCAATTATTGAATGTGTGAATAGGTTGAGGTCTTCCATTCAAGATGAGATTTCCATAATGAAGTTGCAGTTGGTAGTTGAAGCATATCATCTAGCATTAAGAGTCAATAAAAGGCAGCAGGGAGACAATAAACCTTGAGAGGGAAGAGAATCCAAGCCATTGAACGGGAGCAACCAAATGAGATGAAGAATGTGTTGAGATAATGTAACTTCCAAGAATATTCTACTTGTACATTACATTATTATTATTCCTCCTTTGAGAGATGTTACTGATGTAAAAGGTCATGAGGTAAACCCTCTGTTGTAAGTCGGGTCAATAGCACCTATTATTATTGTGAGATTTCCTAGGTACGTCGACCTTGTTAGTTGGGAAACTATTATTAATAGGGAGGCGCCGTCCCTCATTTATACACACTCACTCACACTTGTATTGCGTAGAGAGAGAAAGAAGGAGGGACAGAGAAGGAGGATGCCTAGAGTCTTTGGTGTTTGGATCTTATGCATGGGGTTTGGTCTCTCTCTCTATTAGACCTTGTTATTTGGTCATTTCATTTTGGTAATCTATATTGAGGAATCTTTTGTTGGGTTTTTTCCTTTAGGGTTTCCTAGGGTAAATTGTTGTTTACTTTGTGATTGTGTTTCTTTCAATGATATTATTTATGTTGTTATTGTGAAAATGTATGAAATCCTTATCAAGTTAGGACTTAAGCTATGGCATCATAGAAAACTTAAGATGGTATTAGAGCTAGCCTAAAAAGAGCAACTTTCATGAGGTAAATCTCTCTCTCCTTCTCCATACAAGGAAATTAGGGTTTTCTATGAAAGTGGATTTTTTTAGTGAAAGTGACATAGGGAAGTGCACCCCTCCTAGGCGCATATTTTGGCACCAAGATCAAAGTTTTTCAGTGGGAAGATCCCTCGAAAAGTCAAGCCATAGTTTGGATTGGAACCAGAAAACCATAAATCCAGAAACAGAACCGGAATCTCCAATACAAAATCTTGCATGTCCAATTTCAAGGGTTAGAATTTGGATTCTTCATAAAGCACTAATTGTACTAGCATACTCACCTTAGTTAAGCGCATCTTTTGGTGAGTAAAATTTTCATTTATGAGAAATTTCAATTTTTGTCATTTTCTAATCTTCGGGACAAGATGTCTCCAAGCACTAATTTTGATGATAAGTAGGAAGGCATAGAAAAATTATGTGCTTGGAAATATAGAATAGGACTCATTTAGAAGAGAATGATCTTGCAAAGTTTATCAAGGAATTTGTGTTGGAGCCCGAAGAAGATGAAGCAAAGGAAAAGTAAAAGAAAGACATTATTAGAGCCAAGAGGATAATAGCAGATTCTATCAAGGATCACTAGATTCCTCAAGTATCCTCCAAGGATACACCTAAGGAGATGTTTGGTGTCCTATTAGGAGTGTATGAAGGAAGAAACATCAACTGAAAGATGAACTTGAGAGCCCAACTCAGAAGTACAAAGATGAGCAAGGGTGAATCTATCCACGAATACTTCACAAGGGTTTCTCAATTCAAAGAACAATTAGAAGCAATCGAAGACAAGATTGATGAATTGAACTAGTAATGAACGCTCTCAATGGTCTTACTAGACCATGGGACTCCTTCATCCAAACAATCTGTGCAAGGAAGGAAAGCCTAAAATTTGATGTCCTATGGGAAGAATGTGTTCAAGAGGAAGCTAGAGTAGCTAACCGAGAAGCACTACGTAGAGATGATGACCATTCTCTAGCTGCTCATACCAAAAGAATAAAGGGAAAACATCATTTCAAGAAGGAAAATAATAAGGGGTCTTATCCTCCTAAGAAGTTTCAAAAGAATAAAAAGGGAGATTAGAAGCAAAAATATTTCTCCTCTTATTAGTGTTTCCATTGTGATAAGGTAGAACACATTGCCATAAATTGATTAGAGAAATTTTGAGGTCTAAAATGGGCCTCCTAAGGAAAATTGTACCATTAAAATTCAGTTTAGAAGAACCAATAGGATTCAAGATGATGATGTCAACCATGGGTGTAAAATTTGTAAAAGCAAATGGAGGGAAAAAGAAAAAACTACATTTTCTTATCCTATTTTTGGCATATCTCCTTATCGGTTCACCCAAGTTTCGAGTTTGGAAATTCATTGGATGCAGAATTTAATTCCGCATCCAACACATACCCACACTTCATACTTCTGAGGTACCCACGGCACAAAACAATGAAAATTTCAATAAAAAAACGTATTTTAATTTTAAAATACGTTTTTTTTATTGAAATTTTCATTTTTGTGTGTCGTGGGTACCTCAGAAGTATGTAGTGTGGGTATGGCTTGGGTGAACCGAGAATGAGACATGTCAAAAATACAATAATAAAAAATAGTTTTTCTTTTTTCTCCAACTTTTATTTTATTATTTCCCTTATGAGGCCGATTTTAAACCTCAAAACTCCCCTAATGGTCCAACAAAGAAAAAAGAGTGTTGGCCTTTTCTTTCCCTCTCTCACGTTGGACCTAGGTTCGACCCCTTCTTAGTCAGCACAACAAAGTCCAAGATATCGGTTCGATGGAATGGAGCTCAGCCGGCAACACCTACGACACAGATATCATCTCACCCGAGATATCTCAATCCTTATGGGTAACTGCCAGAACCATGTTTTCGCAGTTTGTGCGGGAGGGTGTTCTAGTACCTTGGATCTGCACCAAGGTTTTCCAACGAAGACCGAGAAAGTGGGATACTGGTTTGCACAATACTTCAATACCAAGTTAATGATTCAACCCTTATTTATGCAATTTCACGCAAACACACAGTGAACAAACAACATAGGCATATTCATTACTATAACGCGACATTCATAGATTTAGTCGTTTGCAACACAATAATCAATCAATCATTGAACACATAATTTATGCATTTAACTAAGCTACTCAACATTCGCACATATACAAAACATATAACGTGGAAACCCATATGGGCAAAAACCATAAGGTACTCTTCATATGGCATTGGCATGAGGAAATAAATGCACCTTTTTGTTTGCACACAAAGCTGCAGACTCTGTTCAAGATCTTCTCTTCTATATTTACATACGTTTCCTCGCTCTCATGCTCTCTGATCTTCTCTCTGTCTCCCTCTACTCTACTCCTACCAGCGATCCACACACAGCCTGGGTTGACTCGACCTTCTCTACCTGTATGCACACTCAGCCGCAAAACCACTATTCTTATGCACTCAGCGATCCAGAGCCCTTAACCAAAAACTAGCTATCTCTAGTCTAGCTCAAGCGTCTTTTCCAAGAGTCTAGAGACTTACTCAAAATTGTTGTATCAACTAATCAACTAAAACTATCTAACCCATTTACAGCTTGGGTTCCTTCTTTTATATCCTTATTGCAGACTCGATACAAATCCCATACATGATTGTACATACTAAATACTGACTCGATACAGACTCTAACAAACTCATCTTCAGTCGTTATCCCAACCGACTTACTATCTTCAGCCAACAGGTTGTCTTTCCTATTCTAGCAAAACATAAAAAAGGCACTATCGGCCTAACTTACAAAGATTCCTTTACGCGCATGGTTTCTGCCGACTCCAGCCGAGATCGTACCCACGATCGCTAAGGGTTGTCGCTTTCCAAGTGTTATGCATTACTATCATTTTCATGTCGTTACAATTCTTCACACGCCTATTTCTATGAATATTCTACCATGACATCTCATATCTTGCTATGTCCTTCTCTCGTGGCTTACTTATCCGCCGTAGCTTCCTTGTCCCGCGCCTTCTCTTTGTCTTCTTCTTCACTTTACTTTTTCTGTCGTAGCATTCTTCCCTTTCCTTTGATGCTTCTTCCTCTGTCGTAGCTCCTTCTTCTTCTTCTTTAAACTCTTCTTCCATACTTAGGCAGAATTCTACATGAATTCCGCCCTTCTGTCCGGAGGCCCAACAGGCCCCCAACACTCACATGTGGCTCATCCCGAGACACACGAGCTAGTGCTCCATAAGCTGACTTGCGCTGATTTTGTTATGAAAATCCTCCACGATTTTTAGCAACTTCTTTGTTTTTGGGCTCACTTCCTCCTTTGTTTTCTGCATGTGCTCCACCAGGTCGGGACTAACGTGTTCCAGCATGTCTTTTTCTATTGAGGCCACTACCTCATGCACCTTCCGGTGCACATGATGAATTATCCCTATGACTCTTTTTGCTTCTGACTTTATGTTCGTTCTGTGTTTTATCGTATGTTCCTTCTGTGTTTGCAGCTGGCTGGAGGGTTTATGTTCCTTCTGTGTTTGCAGTTGGCTGGAGGGTTTATGTTCCTTCTATGTTTGGATTTATGCATTGTAGCATTTATATGTCCTAGTACCACTGTCAACTTTGCATACCCCCATAATACAATTTCGTTCATGAACAATACTGAAGCCTTTTGAGACTTGTCATTCTTGTATGCTTCTGGATGTTTTTACTACTCAGTATAGTAGGATGTAGGGGTAAAACGCAGGGGCTGAAGGACTTACTGCTAACACCAATGTTCCTTGTCCGCATTTCGAGCTTTAGCCTTCAACTCGTTCCCGGTTTTTACTCCCTCCCTTCATAATCTTCCTTAGCATTACCCATGAATGAGTACACAAGATCTAGGTAAGCCTTAGAGCTCGTGGTCACCTCTCACTCCAGCAGATGGTCCATATTTCTCTTTGGTACAATGCTGGTGAGATCCATCATCCTCTTCATGTAGTACCTCCCTCCATCAGGGTATGCTAGTGCAACACATTTTTGGGATCGTCATCACCTCCCATAGATTTAGTAGTTTCCAGTGATGATGATGATGACACTGGCCTCCATTTCTTCCTCTCTTAGCTCGAACATTCGTTCATCCCAACAGTTCCTAGCAATGGATACTACGCACCGTGGAAATTAACTCCATATCCTTCTCTGGAGGCTTCAGCAGGATATCCTTTCATCCTTGAACTATGGCTACTGCTTTTGCGGTCGTGCTTTGCTTTTTTAGGACAACATTGTTCTTATCGGCATCAAAAGGTCTTCTCATTGGCATATCTACTAGGCGGGCTATAGCCGCTCCTACATGGAGGCCCAAAACTGGCTGAATCTCCAAGCCACTCCTAGCCTTCAGTGGAACATATCCAACAACAGTATTCTTAGTCAGAATAGTCAGTATAGTTTCCTTGATAGGGTCCTCGAGGCCATTAGCACTATAACACTTAGTCATCTTAATTCTCCATAGGTTTTCACTCGCTCTATATTTTGCAAACAAGTATAGTTGTTATATTATAAGGACGCTAGATGGTAATCGACCACCACCAACAGTTCATTCCAACAGTTATTCTGTCAAATTCTCACACACACCATCATTGAGTAGTATAATGACAACTAGAACCATCACGTTGGTTCTTGGTCCGACTCCTTATGTGGAGGTTCCAACTACACTGCCCCTTTTTACTGTGACGCCATGATTTTAATGGCAGAAGAGATCCTCAACTTCTTTTTCAACTTGCTCCAAATTTTCTTGCTGTCTGCAGATTTGATATTTGGCACCTCAACAACATTTCCTCATAATTGTGGCAACACGACATTGTATTTAGTGCCACTACTTCCCTCATCGCACCTTGTGTGAGGCTATTCTCTTCTCCTAGCCGCCACTGTTGTCATTGTCGGCATCATTATTATCATCATTTTTTTAAATCGCAGTTATCAAAATAAGGCTTCAACTAGCTCCCATTGATGAGCCCTCTCACTTTCGTGCCATCCAATTTTTTCAATTTCACTCCTCCTCCATCAGTGATTTCCTTCACTACATAAGGACCTAACCAATGTGTCTTCAACTTGCCTGGGTGCTTGAAAAACTTGTTGTCATACATAAGAACGAGGCCTTCAATTGTAAATTGTTTGTTCTTAATGTGTCAGTCGTGCGACATGTCCTTCTGCCTTTGTTTTTCTACATTTTGATGGAATCCTGCAATGCAACGTTCTTCTTCCAAATGGATCAACTGAAGTAATATTTCTTCGACAACATCAACATCTGTCATTTCTGTAATTGTTGCTACTCTTAAACTTGGTACAATATATTCCATAGTCATGGCAACTTCTTGTCCATATACTAACCGGAACAATGTATGGCCGGTTAGCTTTTTACATGTTATGCGATATGCCCATAATACTGTGGAAATTTTCTGGTCCCAATCATCCCTTATTGTATTGCAAACTTTGGTAAGCGCATTTTCTAGAATCTTGTTAAATGCTTTGACCGCTCCATTGGCTTTCAGGTGATATGGGGTTGTTCTTCTATGCTGTATCTGAAATTCATCAATTAGTTCTTCCATCGATTGATTAACAAAATGAGTACCGTGATCGCTAATCAATATCTTGGGGCATCTGAACCTTGTTACCACATTTTCAAACAAAAACTTTGTTGCTATCGCAGCAGTACAATCTTTGATAGGCACAACTTCTTCCCATCAAGTTAAGTAATATGTTGCAGTGATAATATATCTAGATCTCGTGCGCTTTCTTGCTAGACTAATAGGCCCCACAAAGTCAACATCCCATTTATCAAATGTCTGTAACATGATTTGTGGAATCAAAGGCATTTCATCTCTTCTGGATGGCTTCCTTGTTCTTTGGCAAACATCACAGTTGCGAAAATTATCTCTAGCATCGGAATGCATGGTAGGCCACCATAGCCCAGCTTGTAATATCTTGCACACCATCTCCTTTCTTGCAAAGTGTCCTCCCGCAATTCCAGCATGTGCTTCACTTAGAATAATAGGGTGCTCATGTTAAAAAACACAGTGTCGAAGTATCTCATCTAAGCCCAATAGTGTACAAGTTCCCCGCAATTAAATGGAAATCTGTAGCTCGTGTTACTAACTGTTTCTTCTGCACGGTTGTGAATTCGGCCGGTGCAAAACCCGTAGTTAGGAAATGTATGATATCTTGATATTGATTGTCAAATGCGCTTATCGCAAACAATTGTGCATTAGGGAGATTATCTTCCAGATTAGTAGGTTCTTCTCCATTCTCTATTTTGGAGAGATGGTCTAGTCCCAAATTTAATCGGCCTGATTTAACGATTATCTCAAAGTCAAATTATTGAAAGAGGAGAAGCCATTAGCAGATCTTCCCTCCCAACACTGGCTTATTGACCATGTATGTTAATGCAGAATGGTCAGTGTACAATTTAAATTCCCTTCAATCAAATAATGTCTGAATTTTTGCAATGTATAGACCATCGCAAGGCCTTCTCTCTCTGTTGTGGGGTAATTATTTTATGCAGTCGACAACTTCTTGCTAGCAAAAGTGATGGGGTGATCAATTTCTCCCTCTCTTGGTTGCGTTAGTACCACTCCAAGTGCAATTGAGGACGCATCAGCATGAACATGGAATTCTTTTTTCCAATCTGAAAATATCAGTATGGGTGCAGTGGCCATTTTTCTTTTCTTCTTATCCAGAATCTCTTGGCATTCATTTGTCCACTGAAACTTAGTATCTTTTTTCAACAATTTCTCCATCGGGGCAGTCACTTGTGCATATCCTTTAATGAACTTTCTGTAGTATCCTGTATGCCCTAGCGTTGCTCTTAATTGTTTAACTGTCATAGGTGGTGCTAAATCCAGGATGATGGTGATTTTAGCTGGATCAACCAAAATCCCAGCATGACAGACCACATGATCTAACAGATCCCCAAAAGGCACACAAAAAATACCCTTCCTCAAATTGAGGGCAATTTGGTACTAGCGACATTGTTCCAACATCATTCTAAGACTTTCTATGTGATCTTTTATGAGACCAAAAACTGTCCAATCATCAAAGTAGACTTCAAGAAATTTGTGTAGATAATATTTAAAGGCAATAACTACAATTCTGGAAAATATTGCAGATGCATTCTTGAGTCCAAATGGCATTACCATGTACTGGTAGCATCCCCATTGTGTTGCAACGGTAGTCTTGTAGCGATCTTCTTTTGCAATTCTGACCTGATGGTAACCCGAAAATCCATCTGTAAATGAATACATTTCTTGTCCTCCAACATTTTCCAATACTTCATATGTAAATGGAGTTGGAAATGGATTGTGCAAGCATGCATCATTTAGTTTATGGAGATCAACACAAATCCTTACTTCTCCTGAGATTTTCTTGTCCTATACTACAATCGGGTTAATCCATTCAGATTCTTCAACTGATTGTATCACTCCTGCCTCTAGCATTTGAACCAATTCTACTTTAACTTTTTCTTTGTAACGCGGGTTTAATCTGTAGGGTCTTTGTTTGACCAGTTTTGCATCAGGCCTCAGGGGTATCTTCACTTCACTAACGTATCCAACTATGCCTTTCATTTCAGATAACTTTCTGGGGAACATATCCTGAAATTTGTGTAACAATTCAATAATATTTCCCATAGTATCCTCATCCCAGCAATATCCAATACTAGCAAAATTCGGGTTTTCGTTAGACCCAATATTTACTTTCTTGATTTTAAGTGGTTTTAGAAACTGGTCAGTAGTTATAGGAGCTCCCTCTACTGTGTGTATACCTTCTGATTTAGGTATATTTATCTCAATTGGGGCATCATCATCTAGTTCTCCTGTGAGATCATATCACTGCATCCAACTATGTGTAGTCATGGGGCATTGGTGACAGTGCATATCTACAACATGTATTTCTTCAAATATTTTCTCCTTGATGACTTGTAGCACAGCATCCATAGTTGGGTGTTCACTTTCAAATTGGAATGTCTGGGTAGAAATTACAACTAAGCCTTCCCATTCAATGGTTCCGCGTCGCAACTCTTCTGAGGTGTACCAAATTATTGGCACCATTTCCAAAGTGTGGATGAATCGGTGAACCCATTCTTGTCGCGGATATTCTTTCCAAATCCCATGACAGTGCTCAATATGTTTTCCAGGATTTGTCAATCCTGTGTATTTTTTATTAGAATAACTGACCTCCTCTCCAAATTTGATCTCCATTTGTCTCCTACATTGTGTCCATTCGGATATATACTGTTTATGTGTACCCCATCATCTAGCGGGCATATCTTTCAGCACATAATCCAAAGCAAACAATCGTTGTGATTCTATTACCTTTTCTTCAAATTCTTCCAAAAAGGATGCAAGGTTAGACACTCCTTCATATGTATTCAGCATGCTTGCTTCGACTCCTACCCTGCGAACAACTCTTGTGATTCTTGCACATCTGCGCATGGAAACTTCATGCAGCATGTTCTACTAGTTTTCTAGAGCATCGCCTAATTCGAATATGAACGATCTTGCACTCCGCCAACTCAGGTTTCCATCAGCTGTTGGGATAGTATAATCTTCCTTCAAAGACATGATGTTGTACAATTGGTCCAGATAATTGTCTTTCTCTTCGCTATGCACAAGATCGACATATCGTTGTCCTTCAAGTGGATCAATTGCTGAAACCACTCTTATTTCAAAATATTCGAAAGACAAGATCCTTTTCTTGAAGTTTATAATTGTTTGGATTTCTATTTCCCAATCAATTCCTAGAAGCGTAGGATATGGGTTTGTGCCATCTATAATGTCAATAACTTTGAAATCGCATTTGTTCTTAAGCCTTCGACTTCCACGGGTACTTGGAAGAGTCTACCAATTGGTAGAACCTTTGACTGGTTTGCAATCCTTAGCTAAATTAGAGACTAGTCCAATCGTGGCTTATTCATGCTCTCCCAGGTCTGTCTTGTCAATATATTGACATCTGAGCCCAAGTCTAGTATGATATAGTCCACATCATAATCTCCTATATATGCAGTCATTCGCAGTTCTCGGCTTGTCTTCACTTTTCTCCCGATATGATTGACTCTTTTTTCAGGTCACAGGTCTTCTATGGTTTCTTCTATGAGTGTTATCAATTTTGTGACAACATCTTTATCATGGATTAGCGCTAATTTTTTTTTGAAAAAGTCTTTGAGCTTACTAACCTTTTTCATTGGCAGTTTCCTGATTAGTTGTTCAAATCGTTCAGGCATAGCTCTAACTTGTCCAGATGTCGATGACCAATTGGTATCAACAAAGTTTTGTCATGCCTCCAAGAAGGCTTCCCTATCTTACTGAACATCTAGTGGAGCTTTCCTTTTTGCCATAGGTTGCACTTGTTGTCCTTGCGGTGTATTTTGGTCTACTCCCGTTGCAACACCTCCTCTTGTGACTACAACAAGGTTGGGATGTCTTGGTTCGACAAAAATCATTTGAATATTTGGATTGGGGTTTGGATTCAGATTCTGCATTGGGTTGGGGTTAACGATAGTTCTAGCCTTCCATTTCACAATAAGTTGTGGGCAGTGTTCAATAGTGTGATCAGATGCTTTACAATATGTACAAGTTTTCGCAGGACTTTGATAATCTTAGGAAAAATGTTCTGGCTTCCCACAATTATAACATACAATTTGGCCTCTTCCATGACCAAATCCTCATCTTGGTTGTTTTCCTTGACCTCTAAATTCCCACCCCCCCTTTGCGAAGGGTATTGTTTTTGTTGAGGATATTGATTCTGCTGGTATTGTGGTTGATGATATTGTTGTTTTTGATACTTTGCATGCTGATACTGAGGTTGCGCTTGTTCAACTTGCATTTGTTCATCAATTCACAATAAGTTGTGGGCAATGTTCAACAGTGTGTTCAGATGCTTTACAATATGTACAAGTTTTTGCAGGACTTTGATAATATCAGGAAAAATGTCCCGGCTTCCCAAAATTATAACATACAATTTGGCCTCTTCCGTGACCAAATCCTCATCTTGGTTGTTTTCCTTGACCTCTAATATTCCCACCCCCCCTTTGTGAAGGTTATTTTTTTGTTGAGGATATTGATTCTGCTGGTATTGTGGTTGATGATATTGTTGTTTTTGATACTGTGCATGCTGATACTGAGGTTGCGCTTGTTCAACTTGCATTTGTTCATCATTTTTCATCAAGTAGGTATCCATCATATTCTCTTGCAGTAGCTGAATTAGTGCTATGAAATCTTTCTCATCGTGACCTATTGACTTGCAAAATTTACAATACATACTTGCGGGTGCACTCACAATATTCTGTAAGTACATGAATTCCTCAGACTTGTGACCTCTAGTCTGGCATATTCTACATCAAGGCATTCCTTGGGTGTTTGATGGGTTCGAAGCACCTGCTGCGACATAGTTCATTAGTGTCAGACAATTATCTTTATGGTGTCCATCTGATATGCACCTTGTACACCATAGTTCTTCATGAACTTCCTTTCCTCTTTTGATGTCCTGGAGCTACACTGTAAGATTGGCCAACTGCGACTGAATTTGCATCATTCCCGAGCCGGTGTCTCCAACTGGCAAGGCTTCTAGTTTCATTTCTATTTCAAGATCCTTTGTCTGCGATACGCGTTTCTGTAGCATCAACGAGGTTCATATATGTGGTAGAAAGGCCGCACTAAACTATTCCTTATGTTGCACATCCAACATTTGGAAACTCACTTTGTCCATTAATGTCTTAAATCTTTGGCCAAAATCCCAAACAGATTCTGTTAGTAGCTTCTTAATTTCTTTGATCTCAGTGATGCATTGGGGATCAAAAATCATCTTTTTGAATTCATCTATCAACCTGAGTCAAATCTCGTTGAGTGTTTTCGGGACAACTCCTATTGGTACTATGGAAAATTTCATATACCAGTCCAACGCACAACCTCATAGAGTCATGATCAATTGTGCTTTCTTGGAATTCTCATCTTGGATCTGCCGTACAGTCTAGACAACGTCATAAAGAAACCAGTGCTACTCTGGGTCTTCCATCCCATTCCCATTGAATATTGGGAGCTTAATGTCAGTTCCAGCCATTGGATTGATTGCTGCTATATTGACTGCTGGTACAGTCGAAACAAAATTTAGACTAGTCGAACTTCCTTTTCCACTATTTATAGCGTTAGTACTACTCTTATTTATAGAAATACTAGGAGATAGTTTTCATGATCTCACCTCTGGTACTGTAGGTGATTTGTGTACACATACGTGTTTTGGACCTTTAGTTGACTCTTTGGACTCTTCACCGTCATCTGAGATCGGTTGATATTCCTGTTCCTCATCACAAAAGCCTTCATCTAAGTACGATGCAAACTCGTAGCCTTCTTCTTCTTGCTTTGTGCTGCAAATCCCTCGCCCGAATAGAGTTTTCGTCTTTTGCCGGACCTGAATCTTCTTCCTCTTCTTAAAAATCCTGGCTTTAGTTCAGTTCCACTTTATCCTGGGAACATCTCACTCTAGGGTTCTACTGAGACATAACCACCCTTTTCTATTCAATCTATCATTCGCAGAATGCCTTTTTCACATAAGAGCATTTTTATCCACGTCTTTAAATATAGCAGGCATCTGCTGCGTGGTCCTTGGAAAAAAAATTACTCTGACTCAATGTATGAGGTTATTTTGTCAAAAGAAAACTTAGTAATATATCCTTCTAGGATATTGTCTACCCAAAAGTCCACATCCCTTGATATAGGATTATTTATTCTTTTCAACCGCTCGATTCAAAACAAACTCCACTCTTTCGGTTCTCCTCCCTGGAAACTCCTTTGTTGGGTTGCTAGCTTACATAACCACTCGTGTAACATAATGGGAAACTTGGCAAACAAATACTCGTGAATGTATGAATAAATGTATCATTCTAGCCACTTTGTCGGCGTCCACCGAGATCCTTCACTTTCATTTCGTGCAAACTCTATCTCTTTATCATCCACCCAGTCTTGGATCTACAGTTTCGTTGGTTGCCACAACATATCCCTCACCACAACACTTCAAGGTCTCGACAACATAACCATTTGTTGGCCTTTTCTTTCCCTCTCTCACGTAGGACCTAGGTTCAGCTCCTTCTTGGTCATCACAACAAATCCCAAGATATCATCTCGACGAAGCGGAGCTCAGCCAACAGAACCTATGACATAGATGCCAACTCACTCGAGATATCTTAGTCCTTATGGATAACTGCCAGATCCATGTTTCTGTAGTTTGTGCGGGAGGGTGTGCTAGTACCTTGGCTCTGCTCCAAGGTTTTCTAATGAAGACCAGGAAGGTGGGATACAGTTTTGCATAGTACTTCAATACCAAGTTATGATTCAACCCTTATTTATGCAATTTCATGCAAACAAACATTGAACATAGAACATAGGCATATTCATTACTATAACACGACATGCATACATTTATCTGTTTTCAACACAATAATCAATAAATAATTGAACACAACATTTATGCATTTAAATAAGCTACTCAACATTCACACATATACACGTCACATAACGTGGAAACCCATCCGGGCGAAAACCATAAGGTGCTCTTCATCTGGAATTGGCATGAGGAAATAAATGCACCTTTTTGTCTGCACACAAAGCTACAGACTCTGTTCAAGATCTTCTCTTCTATCTTTACAGACTTTTCCTCCCTCTCATGCTCTCTGATCTTCTCTCTTTCTCCCTCTACTCTACTCCTACTAGTGATCCGCGCACAACCTGGATCGACTCGACCTTCTCTACCTATCTGCGTACTCAGCTGCAGAACCACTACTTTGATGCACTCAACGATCCATAGTCTAACCAAAAACTGTCTATCTCCAGTCTAGCTCAAGCGTTTTTCCAAGAGTCTAGAGACTTACTCAAAATTTTTGCATCAACTAATCAGTTAAAACTATCTAACCCATTTACAGCTTGGGTTCCTTCTTTTATATCCTTATTATAGACTCGATACAAATCCCATACATGCTTGTACAGACTCAATACTGACTTGATACAGACTCTAATAGACTCATCTTCATTTGCTATCCCAACCAACTTACTATATTCAGCCAACAGATTGTCTTTCCTATTCTACGAATACATAACAAAAAGGCTCTATCGATCTAACTTACAAAGATTCCTTTACGTGTGTGGTTTCCGCAAGCTCCAGCCGAGCTCGTACCCACGATCTCTAAGGGCTATCGCTTTCTCAGTGTTGTGCCTTACTATCATTTTCCTGCTATTACGCTTCTGCACACGCCTATTTCCATGAATATTCTGCCATGCCATATCGTATCTTGCTCTTTCCTTCTGTCGTGGCTTACTTACCTGGCGTAGCTTCCTCGTCCCGCGCCTTCTCTTTGTCTTCTTCTTCACATTCCTTCTTCTGTTGCAACATTCTTCTCTTTCCTTTGATGTTGCTTCCTCTGTCATAGCTCCTTCTTCTTCTTCTTCTTTAAACTCTTCTTCCATACTTAGGCATAATTCCACATGAATTCTCTCCTTCTGTCCTGAGGCCCAACAAAGAGTATAAGAGGAAGAATAACAAAATACATCATGCTCACTCAGTTGAAGAAGAAGAAGAACCTCCCAGGAAGTTAGCAAAAGAATAATTTGAAGAATATGTTCTCTATAAGATGTATATGTCATTGGGACAAAAGAGGGTGGCTTATATAGACTAAAAGGTCACTTAGAAGAAACCTTGATTCATGATACTACAAGTCCATGTGAACTATGACATAGAAGGTTTGCTCACATAAACTACAGAACCATACCACATGTGAGCAAGGTAGTCATAATTCTACCAGAACTAAATATTGATAATGAAGGAATATGTAAAGGATGTAATATTTGATGAAGATACAACTCTCAAGAAGTCAAGAAAGTGCCAACTTAAAGAAATATATGAAGAAGTTGTATCTCCCAGAGCTGCAGAAGTGATGAAAGAAGTTGTACCTTCTCTTGATGATGAGATTCTGGAAGAGCATGATATGTTGGAGCCCCAAGAACCTTCCCACATGAATATCTCCCATCAGAGAAAACCATCTTGGGCTCATGAGATTATTCAAGAAGAAAAAAAGTATGGTGCTCCAAAAGGCCCTACAAGGTAGAGCAAGAAGCCAAAGCCATTTCCTAGTCATGTGGATTTGATGTGTGATCTTGTAGACAAAGAACCTACTTGTTTTGAAGTAGTGGTTCAAAAGAGAGAATGGGTAGAATCCATGACAGAAGAATACCAATCCATAATGAAGAATGATGTTTGGGAAGTAGTTCCCAAACTAGAAGGTAAAAGTGTGGTATCTTCCAAATGGATCTACAAGATAAAACATACAACCGATGGAAGTATCAAGAAGTAAAAATATAGATTTGTGGCCTGTGGATTCTCTCAAAATGAAGGAATTGATTATGAAGAGACATTTTCTCCTGTATAAAGGTACAATTTTATTATAACCATCATGGCACTTGCGTCTAAGACGATATGGAAGTTACACTAGATGGATGTGAAAGCAACCTTCATAAATGGTGTTATTGAAGAAGAAGTGTACATAGAACAACCATAAGGTTTTGAAGTCCAAAACAGAAGTACACGTGTTTGTAAACTGATCTGTATGGATTGAAGCAAGATCCAAGAGCTTGGTATGGAAGAATCGATAGTTTTCTGACAAGCTTGGGATTTACCAAAAGTAAGGTTGATCTTAACCTTTACTTCAAGGCTATGGATGATGAACTTGTCATATTGTTGTTGTATGTGGATGATTTCTTCTTGACTGGTAATAAGAAGAAAATATCGGAGTGTAAGAAGAAGCTCACTACATAATTTGAGATGAAAGACCTTGGCTTGATGCATTATTTTCTAGGTCTTGAAGTATGGCAAAGCCCAGAAGGAATATTCCTTAACTAAGGGAAGTATGCAGTGGAAATCCTGAAAAGGTTTGACATGTTGGAATGTAAATCCATCGCCACACCATGGATACACAATTGAAGTTATTGGTTGATGCTTCGTCAAAATTACTGGATGTGACACTATACATAGATATAATTGGTTCATTGATGTATCTGACAAATACCCGACCAGATATATGCTTTGTTGTGAACACTTTGATTCAGTATCTGGTTGATTCCAGACATGTTCACCTGGTAGCTACAAAGCATGTGATGAGTTACCTGAAAGGTATGATAGACTATGGTCTTAGTTATACTAGAGATCATGACTTCATATTGTATGGTTATACAAATTCAGATCGGTCAGGAAGTGTCTCGATAGAATGATAACTTCAGGAGGATGTTCCAGTCTGGGGTTAGCCATGATCTCATGGATAAGTAGGAAGCAGTCTATTCTTGATCTCATCAAGCAGAAGTGGAATATATTGCATCTTGTTCTGCTAGTTGTAAAACCCTATGGCTTCAAAAGTTGTTGTCAGATATATTCTATCTGGAGATGTATGCTATCATGATTTTATGTGATAAACAAAGATGCATGAATATGACAGAGGACCTTGTGTTCCATGTTTAAATTTGAGCATATAGATCTGTAGACAAATACACAACTCACAAAGAAGATCTCACAATTTACTCAGCAATTGAAGAATGAAACAGTGCAAAAAGCTTGCAGCTGTGAATGCTTTCATTAATAAAAAAAGTAATTCAGATGATAATTACAATAATGTGAAATGGCTTTAATAGCCACAAGCAATTCGAATCCACATGAGGAAGTTCGAATAATTAGACTCTACTTGACTGTAGGTAACCAAGACTTTGTCTAAATCACTATCGGAGGACCCAGTAGTTAACTGTCCTTGTCTAAATCATAACCAGAGTTCATCGGAGCTCTAAAACACAATCAAGTGCTA